>BSQZ01000137.1:0-30268 GCA_033239005.1 Lamellibrachia satsuma
ACACAAGGTTACAACCAATGTAGCTGCCCAGATAGCAGGTATACGTTGGGCCAACGTGAGTATTTGGTGTTGGCCCAACGTTGGCTACCCACGGTGGGCCAACGTCATTTTGCCCATCGGCCCTACGTTGGGCCAACGCGGGTTTGTACTACACTTCCGTTGGGCCAATGTGGTTGTTACACGTGTATGTTGTATTTTCATTGGGCCAACGTTGGACCAACGTGGGTCTGTACTACATTTCCGTTGGGCCAATGTTGGGCCAATATGATTGTATTTTCATTGGACTAATGCATATTTATTCCATGGGTGTGTTTTGTTGGGCCAATGTATGCTTATTGTGTGTGTGCATGCGTGCGTGCGTGCGTGCGTGCGTGCGTGCGTTGAGACACTGAACATCGATTACATAGTATAAAGGCAACGTGCGTATAATGAAAACATTGGTTTTGGTTGTTAATAAATGTTTATTAATATTGACCTGTAAAACATGACATGACACACATTCACGCATGAGATCGTTGGAACATAAAAAACAACTTCCTCTGAAAATATAACCCATCAACAGATCACGGTTAATTCAATAGCACTGCAGACACCTCCATGCAATGCAACGTAATAATATGATATAGTTTTATCCAGATCATTATAATTTATTGTGAAAAAAATTAATGAGAAACGGCATATTTACCCCAACCCATGAGAGCATATTAATATAATTATAATATGCATTTATCCAGGCTTTCCAAATATTGACAAAGACAACTACATTTGTCCATCACTATAGTCGAGACAACCCCGTGGCATAATTAATACGCCCAAGAGAACTTCATACTAATTATATAAGGCAAAGCTGCTTTCATGCAGATCTTTCAAATACTTTGACAAAATACAACCATAAACCTCTACGTAGATCACACAGAATTAGGTGGTAGGCACTCTCAGTGAATTATGATAACTACACTTACCCAAAATAGCCCCCCCATGGCCTGGACTTGCAATGTTAAATTGATCTAACACTGATTTTGATCTTCATCAGCGCTCTCCTCTCAGGACTGGCTGTAGAAGTTTTGGCCACGGTCCTCCTCATCCGACCTCAATCACGATCTCTGGCGAACCTCAGCGAGTCCTTCATCACCTTCTCCACTTCCGAGTGTGTGGTGTGTTGACAAGACTGGTTTAACCGTACGGCTTCTGCAATTAATATGATAATGCAGGATTACGTTTCTATAAAATAGCTAGTGTTTTGCGGTGTTGTATGATATATCTGCTCTAATATCCACCAGAATAGTCATATCCATCAGAGCCCCATTTGTCCCGGGCTAAAGTGTCAACATTTGTGGACATAAGATTGAACTAGATTTACAAAGATTTAACAAGATTGCTACCCAAGGCTAAACACCCAGATAACAAGTGGACAAGGAAGCCTTTAGCTTATCGAGAGTCCAACAATTTTGTATCTATGTGTAACTTGCCTTCTGAGATATTTATAATTCTGAGATGTGAGGAGACACCACTGTTTGTTGTCCACATGTACCAGCAACAATGTTCTCTTTATGCTCACTTGGATTTAACAAGATTTAACAAGATTGCCATCTCGAACAAGTTCTAGATGGCAAGTGGACAAGGAAGCCATTGGCTTATCGAGAGTCCAACAATTTTCTCATCTATGTGTAGCCCGCCCTTATCAGATATCTGTCAATTCTATTTTTAAACATATTCACACTACTAGCATTAACACAATCGTTTGGCAGTTTGTTCCATTCATTTATCACCCTCTGTGAGAATGAGTACTTTCTCATGTCCAACCTACACTGCTCCTTAACTAATGCTGCTTTGTGTCCTCTGGTTCTACTGCCTTCTTTAAGTTTGAAGAACATATTCCTATCAACATCCTCATAACCGTTCACTATTTTAAACACTTCTATTTGGTCTCCTCTTAGTCTCCTGGTCTCTAGTGTTGTCAAACCACATTGTAATAAGCGACTTTCGTAACTAAGGTCTCTTAATTCTGGAATCATCTTAGTTGCTCTTCGTTGTATTCTTTCTAGCTTATCTATGTCTTTTTTACGATATGGCCTCCATGCTTGAATACAATATTCCAAATGTGGTCTAACTATTGCTTTGTACAGGGGTACAATTAGATGTTTCTCCTTATACGTGATAGTTCTCCTAATTAGGCCTAGAATTTGATTTCCTTTCGAAGCAGCAATCCCACATTGCTCTGAAACTTTCATGTCAGCATTAAATATTACTCCTAAATCCTTTTCTTGTGTGGTTCTACCTAGTACAGCATCCCCCATTTTATATTCCTCGTCCATATTTCCATGTCCTATGTGTATACATTTACACTTCCCAAAATTGAATAACATTTGCCATTTTTCTGACCATTTAACTAATTTTTCTAGATCATCCTGTAAACTTTGTTTATCTGTATCATTAGTAACCTTTCTGAATACCTTTGTGTCATCTGCAAATTTGAGTACTTTGCTAGATATGTCATCCTCCAAATCATTTATATATATTAAAAACAGTATAGGGCCTAACACTGATCCCTGTGGTACCCCACTCAAAACAGATTTCCAGTTTGAAATCTTACCATCTACTATTACTCTCTGTCTTCTGTGTGTAAGCCACTTTTCTATCCAGTTGATTACATCATTGCCTATACCATGGGCTTTTAGTTTAAGTAACAATCTTTGATGTGGCACTTTATCGAAAGCTTTCTGAAAATCTAAGTAGACAACATCCACTGGTGACCCGTCATCTACCCACTTTGTAATTTCTTCTAAAAACATAAGAGATTGGTTAGACATGACCTTGCTTTTAGGAATCCATGTTGAGATGTATTTATTAATTTATGTTTTATGAGGAATTCCACCATGTGGTCTCTAATTAATGTTTCAAGTAATTTACATACAACTGATGTTAAACTCACTGGTCTGTAATTTTCTGGCTTCTTCCTCGATCCCTTCTTAAACAGCGGCGTAATGTTTGCTTCTTTCCATTCTGAAGGAACTATTCCTTCTTCTAGTGACAAGTTAAATAAGTTTGCAAGTGGTGTACTAATTTGATCAACAATTTCCTTTAGCAGTTTTGGTGGTATCCCATCAACTCCAGGTGATTTATTATCTTTCATCTTCTTAATTTTCTTTGCTATCATTTCAGGAGTTACAAATAACTGCCCTAAATATTCTGATGTATTGCCCTCAAATTTAGTTAATGGAACTGGAAGTGAGCTGATATCTTCTGTGGTAAAAACTGAGCTGAAATACTCATTCAGGACCTCTGCCATTTGGAACCCATCTGAAATTATGTTTTCACTGTTGCTTTCCAGTGGTCCGACCTTATCTCGAACTTTCTGTTTACTCCTTACATAAGCATAGAAACTCTTGCTGTCATTTTTATATTACCTGCCAATTTTTGTTCAAAGGTTCTTTTAGATTTTCTAATTTCAGTAGTAGCTAGGTTAAGTGCCTCTTTGTAGTTGGTGTAGTCTTCTACATTTCCAGTGTGTTTATAGACCTTCCACAGCATCTGTTTGTGAGCAATTTTTCTAATAGCTTCTTTTGACAGGTGTTTTTTCCTGGATCTTTTCCCTTGTTTTCTTAATGGAATACATTTCTCAATAATGCCCTCAATCTCATATTTTAAACAAGTCCAGCATTCTGTTGCTGTCTTGTTCTTCAGCAAATTATTCCAATCTATATTTGCTAGATATGTTCTCATCACTTTATATCTGCCTTTGTTGAAGTTCCTCCTCCATTGTTTTTTATATGTATTCCCTGTTTTTACTTTTATATTAAAATGGATTTGGTTATGGTCACTTGAACCCAAAGGTTCGTGTACTTTAACATTGTCAACTAATTCATTTTGAGAAGACAAAATTAAATCTAACACATTCCCACCTCTGGTTGGTTCCAAGACATGTTGAGTAAGGAAACAATCCTGTGTTAGAAGTAGAAACTGATGGTCGTCCCCTCCAGCACTCTCTAATGATTCCCATTGTATATGGCCATGGTTAAAATCACCCATTATAACACATTCTCCCTTGCTCACCTCCCTTATTGCCTTTTGTAATTTTACATCTTCCTCTTCTCCTATGTTAGGACTACGATAAACTACTCCTATTGTTAATGTTGAGTTCCTGGTAACTATGTTACACCAAATTGCTTCCACACTATCTGCTTCACTTTTCAGAGTAATTTCATATGCTTGGATAGATTCTTTAATATACAAAATTACTCCACCTCCCCTTCTTTCTCGTCTATCCTTCCTAAACATTACATAGCCTGTCAGTGCTAACTCAGCATCTACTATATCTTCATTTGCCCATGATTCTGTGATGCCTATTACATGAGGATCAATATCTGCTACCATAATGTCTAACTCACTTTTTTATTTACTATGCTCCTGGCATTTAAGCATACACATTTAAGTTCATTGTCTGAAATTATTGGGAACATTTCTTTGGATGTGTATTTGTAGTAGTACTCCTTTGAGTTTTCTCTGTCAGTTCCCCCTGCGCATCTAGTTTAAATAATCTATGGTACCTGTGCCCTCGTCGACAACTCTAACAAACTCACACGCAAGAACTGCAGCGCCCTTCCCTGTCAGATGAAGTCCATCTCTCATGAAAAAGTCACCTCTTCCCACAAAGTTTAACCACATGTCTACGAAGCCTACTCCCTCCTCCATACATACCTTCTGTACCTGTGTGTTGATCGCCATCCTTCTACAGTTCCTATATTCCTCACCCCTGCCTCCCATTATTGGTAATATCCCGACAATACGATCTGCCCAACTCGTGCCTCTTTGAGTGTCTTGATCAACCTCCTGTACTTACCAATGATGGCTGACGTTCCCTCCTTATCTGCATTGTTCGTTCCCACATGCACGAGAACAGCACCTCCCGTGCCACCACCCATGACCTGTCCTGCCTTCTCTGCTATATCCTCTACTTTTGCCCCTGGTAGGCATACTGTTATGTCATCTCCTCTATTTACAATTTTATCCACTTTCCTAATGATGGAATCCCCCATAAATACCCGAGCTTTCCTCGCTTTCCCCTGTGATACTACATCGGCAAAGCTCCTTTCCTGTTGCACACTACTAGTATGCCCCCTTTCTCTCCTATCATCAACCTTTACCGTCTTACCACCTGGCAATCCCTCTCCACTCACCCGCTTACCTCTCTTTTGTTGCATTCTTTGCCTTCTGTCATCTTTCTTCTTCTTACCAGCTTTCTCCCTCACATTGCCACTGCTCTCCTTGTTCTCCTCGGTCTCACCACCTCTGCTCTCCTCGGTCTCACCACCTCTGCTCACCTCACCTGGATGATCAGCAATGGAATATCATTAGGGATCGAGAATAGTAACTGATAGTTAGTCAATTGCAACCCTTAAAACAGCAATAATCACACAAGAACAGTAATTTAAAATTGTTAGCAACAGACATTTCAGTTATGCTATTTTAGACATCCTATTATGGATATACTCCTCCTTTGTGACAATTGCTTTGACCAAATAAGCTTTCACTAATTAAAAACTATATAATATATTTTGTTCAAATACAAACAGTAAATTTTTTCTAACTTGTAATTAGTAGCTGGATCTTGGCACCAGAAAATGCTGTTTTGGTGCTCTTCCCCATCCAGTTCAGCTGCTTGGCCAAGTGACCCAGGTCAGTAGACATAACGTGTCGCATAGTGTAACGGACATTGTCGTTCGTGGTTTCCCCTCCAATTGTGCAGAGGAATGCCAACTGTAAAAACAAAAATGCATTACTTTTAATCCCATAAACGCTGACGTCTGTTTGCTGAGTAGGGGAATGTCGGGTATGTCCGAATCTCTAAAGTATAATGCACCATGGCTAATTAACTATTTAGCCTCGGTGAACTTGCTGATATGATGGGTGGTTACAATTTGATATGATGGGTGGTTACAAGTAAACATGTAGGCCCCTTATTATTACATTGTTTACATCATACCACTGTAGTATCTAAACAAAACTATAACAATTCCATCTGGAACACATGCAGCTGTGCGGATATGCCCCACACTACATGCATGCAAGAAATCAAATCGCAAGTTCAGATATTTGTTGTGTGTGCTAGGTGCTATTGTACAACACAGTTCTGAAACCACAAACCAGTGGTGGGTGTGGTCAATAACGAGAGGGGATATGCCCCACTTTCCCCTACCGAAATGTAAATTCATATTGGATTTCATTATACAATAAACACCAGCTTATCTAGAAACTCCTTGCAACTATGACATATATATATATATATATATATATATATATATATATATATATATATATATATATATATATATATATATATATATATATATATATATAACCCTGAGCATCTGTCGTGCATGCATAATTATAGAGGTTGATCCCATTTCTAAATATGTGTATATCAACTACTATGGCAGTGCACAATGTTTCAAATTACAAGTAAAACAACATCATCCAATTATTTAACAGACTGTATGCAGAGATGTGTTTGTATGAGACATGCATGACAGTGGCTACAGCTGTATAGTATATATACCACATTCTTTTCTGTCTCGTCCACAGGCACATAACAGTATTTCCTCCTGCATGTGCTGCAGGTTCGTTAGTGTAAACTCCAATCCCTCTGGAAGTTCTGCCACCAAGCTTCCTCACAAACCTCAGTTCTTGGACAGGCTTAATAAGATGTCAATAAAGAATACGGCATTGTATTTAAGCAGCAAGCCGTTATTCCATTAATCCTTTATGATTCAGACTACAGTTACATTTCCCATTGGTCATTTTGGTGGCCATTTCCCCCTATTAAAATCATCTAAAAATCCACCATTTCACTCTCCACAGCTTCCACCAGCAAACCTGTAATGTCCTTGCACAAATGCACTTATGTCAGATCATTTGTTTTTTTTAAAAACGACCTATATCCAAACTTACTATGCCCTACATTCATGTGTAACACACCAAGAAGTCTCACTGAGGCATGACACCTTTAACGCGCCAAAGCCAGGAGCTATCCTGCACCAAATAAGACTCAACTTTATTTGAGGTCTACTGAAAATTCTCTGTATGTATCTATTAATTTAATTCACTACTTTTGTTACAAGCATATTTTCTTCACAATCACATAACACGTCACATATTTGTTTAACTTCGTTAGAAGCCCTTCTTTCAAATATGTTTAAGTACATGTCTATGGTCCATGGCCTTGGGATAATGGTTTGCCATAAAATCAACCCCTGGGTGGCTTGGCTGCCTGCCAGTTGCCAGACACATGCTTGAATCCAATTAGGACCCAACTTGTTAGGGTAATTATCACCAAGCCAGAGCTACTCCACACTAGGGGTGTTCTTATGAAAGGTGCCCTCCTGGGATAGTCATGGTGCTCATTATGTATCAGGGCAATACACAAATGGCTGCCATTGTCCTGGATGTATGTAAGTAGTCCTAGTCACAACGTCTGGGGTGGGGACAGTCATGCAATAGAGACTAACTTATCCCTGGACACATGCCGGTAGCATCGTCATACAGAGCACCCTCTGGCCGCTATTTGTTCCCTGCATAGTCATCGTTCCCCGTCGTTCCCGGAATTATATATAGGCCCATGAATCATGATAACAATTAATATGTTTTAATGTAGGTTTCATGTCCCAGCCCCAGGGTTTGAGCATCCAAACCTAGTTGCACTGAAAATTAATCATCAACAAGCAAAACCGTCCGTCCTTTTTGAGAGAATCTTTTTAACGACAACATTTTTCAGAAATCATCACATGATTGTGTACGCGTTTCGTGTTTTAACTTTTTACTGCTATCTCGTCAAAAGCTTATTTATAATACTTCGCCATTATTTTTGAATTACCATTTATACTTAGGTTACTTACGTAATCCTTTTTGATCGTATCTAAATAGACCTATTGGCGCTTGTGGTAGAAACAACAAATCTGCACTTCTGTCTTTAGGCAGCCAGCTTAATTAGCAGCCCGCCCCAGCTGACCTGCTCTGTGTAATCTGATTTCCATAAAAGCAACAAACCCCAGTTGGCAATTAAGTGACACAATGAAGCCAGTGAATTTTTTTATCTACGTGTATCCCGTCCTTATGATATACATACATACACACACATACACGCACAAATTTGTTCCAGCAGAGATGTTTGATGTGAAACCACAGATGTTTGATGCAATTAAACCATTACTACGATACTCAGTTGTGCAATTTTCATCAACATTATTTCTTTGCAAGTCACATTTAATATTCAAAATGTGCCACTTTAATCCTTCATTCACTTGTGCCTTTTAGGCCATGTCTTTTTGGGTCGTTCTATTTTGGGTCGTGTCTTTTTGCTTCGTGCCTTTACGCCTATTGTGTCAGCGAACAGAGCGATGTAATCAACGAAATCCAGATCAGAGAGGTGACGACAGGCTGGATGTCTGGTGCTTCGGAGTCTGGTGAGATTTAGTCCTTCTCAACAGTCGCAGTTTTTAGAGCGTAGTCCAATACAATGGTGAGCATGTATAAGACGAAAGAGCTCCTTGGTGAACTCCTATGTTAATATCAAAATGTTTAGTTTCCCCTTCGGGAGTGAATATGACTGCAGAGGTTTTTTCATACATTATTTCTATGGCTTTAACAATCTTCTCCGGGGTGCCATATGCACGAAGAATCAGGAATATTTTGTTGATGTCTACTGAGTCAAAGGCTTTCTTAAGGTCGATGAAAATAATGGCTGCTTTTTTGTGGTTTCTTATTTCTTCGATGATATGTCTGGGATGATGTAGATCGTAAGGAATAATCTAAATCTGTATTAATTTGGGTGCAAAATCTTTTCTAGCTCTGGGCGAAATCTGTCAAGCGGGAGTCGATTACTAGCAGACATTTTGTCTTATTCCATGACAGTTTTCAGGAAGGGTCAGATCTTCTTTCTTAGGCTTTGGTACGAAGCCCGATATCCCCCATTCTGGTGGTCTATTCCCTTAGTACGTTTCGTTACAGAACATCAATAAATATTTCCTTAGCTTTGGAAGTCGCCACACTTCAAAAGGAATGCAGTGAGCAATAAATGTCAAAGTTGGTTGAAAAGTGGTTGATAGGACGTATGTTCAACCACTGTTGACACCTTTTTCAATATATTATACCCAAGTGTGCCCACAGTGGAGCTATGATGAACATTTTGCTTTTAAGCTTATGACAGTTTTATGAGCATAATTATATTAGTCAAATGCATTATGAAAACGCTTAAAAATATAATGCTGGAATATGTTTTATGATGGATTTTCCATGTAAGCTCTTTATGGTAGATCTTTAGTGAAACTGTCAAAAAGTGGCTTAGCATTAGCACAATTCCGCCGGGGTTCATACATAGTTTGCATTTGCCCAACAAGTCTTAATTTTAATTCAACGTCAGTGAAACTGATTTCTTGGATTTACGTGTTTAAGTGCCCAAAACAGGACATATCCTGCTCCTGCAAGTTATAATAAAACTCGGCTTTTTCCTCTACTTCATATATTTATACCCTGCTGATGCTTAGTGTTGATACCTTGCTGATGCGTAATGGCAGAAACCTGAGCTTGTTTGCTACAGGAACATATTTAATGACCACCTTCAACATTCTGTTTTTTTTTTTTTGGGAAGATTGTGTCGGTTTGGGGGGAAGCAGTAGAAAAGAGAATAATTATTAATGTATTGGGGGATTTTAGTAGGGTGAGGATATGCAGAAAGCATATTTTGTTTTATTATTACTGCACATCCCGCGACAATACAGCACGGCACGCTATGGCACATTGTAAATTTAATTTGTGTACCATTAAAACGTGTTTAACATCACTGGAACGGTGATATAATGTTGTCAACGGTATTCGTTTATTTTTCAGAATAATTGCGCATAACTAAACACATGCAAAAGACGAATTGTCACGCCGCATCTCCGACAATTAATGTACCGGTTTCGCCGCCACATCGATCGGTGTAGTAGTTGTGCACCGGAAAACATTAGTGGATCGTCGTGATTTCTTTTTGACCAGTTAGAAAAATGTTGTGTAGAAGTGGGGAAAGTACGTTTTATGCGACCTTATCTTGTCCTCCGAACTTGTAGCATTTTTTATATACACATTTTTTGGTTAGAAATAAATGTGAACGGAGGGTGAAATTTGATGCTGAATTAGTAAGTATTAAAACATTTCCTCCATTTGCATTTTTAAAACTTAACATGGGCCAACATTGGCACAACATCGCCAAGTGTGGTTGACCCAACGTTGGCCCAACATTGTCATATGTAAATGTCAAATTAATAAATATTGTAGAATGTACGTCTCAGATCAGTCATTGAACCAACATTGGACCAACGTTGGCACATTGCACTTCGTTGACCTGAAGATTGTGTCGATTGCATAGCATTGGCCCAACGTTGGCCCAACGATGTTCACCCAACGCCAACGGTATGCCAACGGTACCATAGTTGGTCCAACGTTGGGCCAACATGGTCTTGCTATCTGGGTGATTAGGTGAGATATTTGGCAAATAATAAAATGTAAACATTTATTCGTTGGTTCGATTTACTCTTTTGTCGTACCGTGCTATGATATGGTACATTTTAATTTTGTTTCAAGCTACTATGTTACTAAGCAGTTATTATATTACTAACTAAATTCCGCAATCCAAAACGAATGTAAAACATTAATTATACACATCAGTATAGTGTCGACATGACTGAATCCGAGTAGTGGTGCCCTCTGTGAGAAACAATCAAACCATGCTTTTTAATCATGTTCGTTGAGCTCACGAAGGCTCTTGATTCGGATAAACGAGACTGATGATGACGATATGTAGCCATAGCCTCAGTTCGCCATTGGCGTCTAACTGAGGCTATGAATACAAATCAAGCGAGACTACGTTCACCAATATTGTTTGGCGGTTGGCTCTCCATAAGTATACTTGTGGCGCCATCTACCGATCACAGTTTAACATCGATTACAGCATTCATGTTTCCATATATGTATGTATGTATCTGTCTCTCTCTCTGCATCTGTTTGTGCCTGTGTCCATCCGTTCGTCCCTCACTCACTCACTCACTCCCGCCCTCCTTCCCCCTCCCTCCTTCCCTCCTTCCCTCCCTCATTTTGTCACCAGGTGGCGAGAAAATGTCGCGTAAATTGAACTCTTTGCTAGAAAATATTGCAAAGTCAGCTTGGTGCGTCTTGCAACCAGGCGGCACGATTACATGTAGAAAGTGGCGTGTCTGCACAGATCTGAAAAATGCACACGCAATTTTGTGTGATTCAATTGTGAAAATATTCCTATTTGAATCGAAAGGTAATCGTAGATTTTTTACCTTGCGATGAAACAGACTCCAAGGTCTCGTAACTTGATCACTGTGCTAGAAAATATCGCAAACCCAGCTTGATACATCTTGCCACCAGGCGGTACGACTGGTTTCAGGAAGTATCTTGTTTGCTCCTAAAAAATGCATATTTTCGTATTACATGTCAAATGTCAACAAACATGTCTAACTGAATCCTACGCAAATCGTAGAGTTTTGACGTTGCAATGAAACAGACTTCAAGTTCGCTTAAATTGACTTCTGTGCTAGAAAATATCACAAAGCCACTTTGGCACATTTTGCCACCAGGTGGCAGGACTGTGTGAAGGAAATGCCCTGACTGTTCCAGCAAAAATGCATGTTTTCGTAATAATTTCAAATCAAATATCAACAAACATGTATATTTCAATCCTCAACTAATCGTAGAGTTTTGATGTTGTGATGAAACAGACTTTAATGCCGCGTAATATATCCACTATGCTAGAAAATATCGCAAAGCTAGCTCGGTATGTCTTGCCACAAGGCGGCACGATTGCGTGTAGAAAATGGCAACTCTGCACAGATCTGAGAA
The DNA here is from genome assembly GCA_033239005.1 of Lamellibrachia satsuma. Taxonomy (NCBI): domain Eukaryota; kingdom Metazoa; phylum Annelida; class Polychaeta; order Sabellida; family Siboglinidae; genus Lamellibrachia; species Lamellibrachia satsuma. The sequence goes on from BSQZ01000137.1 coordinate 11,899, forward strand.
ATGCACATTTATTTTGTGTGATTGAAATGTGAATATGTTCCTATTTGAATCGAAAGGCAATCGTAGATTTTTTATGTTGCAACGAAACAGACTTCAAGGTCGCCTAACTTCAATACTGTGCTAGATAATGTCGCAAACCCAGTAGGAAGTGTCCTGTTTGCTCCTAAAAAATACATATTTTCATATTATATGTCAAATGTCAACAAACATGTTAGTTCAGTCAATCTATGCCCAAAAGAGGGTCAACCTCAAACAAATTGCGATTTTTAGCCGTCATGGGGGCGTAGGGTTGCGATCTGGAATGGACTAGTTTATACACCCACACTCGATACTAGTTTTAATATGTCTTATTAGTAAATGAAAGCGAAATAATTTATCAATTAATAAACAATCAACTGCACGTATGTCTGTTGTCATTATTTAATATTTGTTCGCACTGCACTTCGCATCGGGTAATTTTGTGCAGTTTGTAGCAGATAATGTGGACCATAACAGTTGAACCCTCGATAGAATGAATATCTTCCACGGGATGGGCATTATTGCAGCCGTTTCGCCAGGCATCAAGACCTGCACACCGATTGCTAGAGTTACTGTAAGTGCTGAAGACCTAGCTGCTGTTGGGCGCATCAACATCCACCACTTCAGTGAAACTGATGCTTCAATCAATGACCTCGTCTATCAGAAGTGGATGTCGAAGATGCAACTTCCAACGTTGACTTGCTTTGGAAAACGTCTCTACTGCTGCGTTCACCCAGACCATGCCGGTCTAGTGTCATGCAACATGTCCAGCAAGGACTGCACCCAGAACCATCAACCATCAAATTCCTGCCGATGATTGATATGGATCCCAGTGATCTGACATGTATTTACTCTACGCTCAAATTCGTATGTGCCCAAGCTACACGATTGGGAGTAACGCCAATCTTAACGTTCGATCAACCTCTATGGTGGAAAGCCATTTTGATCGTGTCAAGGGAACCACAATCAAGTGATTTACGTGAAATTGTCCTTAGACTCGGTGGTCTGCACATGGAAATAAGCTTTCCTGACTGGATTGGCCACTTGATGGCTGGTTCTGGCCTGAAAGAACTACTAGAGGTAATCTACGCAAACAATGCCGTTGACAATATGCTAATTGGCAAGGCTATATCACGTGCTGTCCGTGGCCATATGCTTATGGAAGCAGCGCTAAACGCCATGCTCATTGCAATGGCATATGACTCTCCACTGTCAGGCACAGACGCACTTGACAGACCACACGATGGCACGCAGGGAGCGACAAACGACCCACCTACCAGCTGTCAGCAATGGAGGTTTAAAAGAAGCTGCTAGTTTGTTTGACAATTAGATGTCTTCGGATAAAACGATTGCATGATCTGATGTAGGTATGCTCAGCTTGAAGCAATACGTACCGCTTGTTTGTGGTTGCAGTATATGGACATGATGGACATACTCAGGAGATTCATCAAAGCAGAACGAACGGGGAATTGGGACCTGCATCTACACACTGTTCGTGAGATGCTTCTATCCTTCCTAGCTGCTGGACACACATTGTATGGCAAGTCTGCATATGTGTACCTAAACAACATGCTGGAGTTGGAGAGTCAACACCCTGATGTTCACACGAGCTTCAAACTCGGGAAACATGTAATCCGCAGGAGTGATATCGTTACTGGGCAGGCCTTTCATTGGATTTAATTATCAAGCAAGTGTTGATGCGAAGTGTGAAGACAAAAGGCGGTTTAACGCGTGGGCGTGGACTGACTGAGACTCAGGGGCTTGTCTGGCTTCTGTCAATGCATGCCTGTGCTGGAGTTAATTGTGCACTGCAAGACCTCACTGCGGTAACCTACAACACAAGTGACCAACACAAAGAGGCAACTAGAGCAAGACAGGAACGGGACTTCAAATACACAGAAGAGCTGTTGAAATGTCTGCAGAGCAGGAATCCTTTCACTGACGATCCGTGTCTCCGTAGCATTTCGACCGGTGTAACAGCAGACAATGAAGTGAATGTAGACAAGGCAAATGAAATAGAATCTCAGATCCTTGAATCGATGATCGGAGAAAGCATCCTGGGCTATATATTCAGAAGGAAACAGCAAGTCATCATCGAGGTACTACCTACAGTGGCATATGCACACAATACATCACGTATGTGCGAAGACGGTACGGTAATGCCATTGTTGTATTCGATGGCTACGAAGCTGGAACATCAACAAAGGACATGACCCACAAAAGGCGGACACGAAAATGTGCATCAACAGCAGTTCACTTCACAAGTGACATGCGATTGCAGATAAAGAAATAAAGAAGGAGAAATTTCTGGCCAACAGAGAAAGCAAGCAACGATTCATAAACATATTGAGCAAAGAGCTTGAGAAAGCTGGGTGCTGTTGTGTTCATGCAAACGAGGACGCTGATCTAATGATCCTTAAAACAGCACTAAATTCATCGTACAAAATCGACACTATCCTTATTGGTGAAGACTTATTAGTGCTGCTGTGTTACCACTTTCGACAGGAACCCTTTGGTGTATTCTTAGTGTCAGAGCCTAAACACAGCACAGGAAAAGGAAGCACCTGTCAAAATTCAGCTGACGTCACCATGAAAGCTCTCGATGACAGCAGCGATTGAAGGTGACATTTACCGGTAAGTAACACTGCAATGTAACCGATATAACATTTGTGTGTGTGCGCGTGTGTATGTTTTGTTTGTGTGTACACGTATATATATATACATATATATATATATATATATATATATATATATATATATATATATATATAATATAGAAACAGTAGGTAAGGACGTAAATGCAACTGAAATAAACAAGTGTATGGCTATAAGTGTAAACAACATTCGGTCGATCGCAATGTTACTACCCCGTGGCGGCTAAAAAATGGGGTTCACTGTGTTTAGAAGTCGATTTTCACCGTACTACTTAATGGAGTTAAACATTATATGTGCCGTTGGATTGATTTGTATATTACTTTTCCAGCGATCTACATTATGTGTATAAATTGCGCAAAGAAAATAGATTACTCAGCATAAATAAGGCGTACCCCTACATTTCGCTGCGCTAAAACAAAGACCGGCAGCGGCTTACATACGCCACCATAGTTGCTATTGCAGTTTGTTTGATGTTAAACCACAGATAGACGGGACTAGTAAATCGGGGTACGCGTCAATTACGATAATTTGCAAATATGTTTAGAATAATATTATGGCTTTAATATTCATTGAAATTACATTTATTAGGTACCGTTGAACAGCTAAATGTATTACCTTTTCAATGATATATATTATCTTTATAATGTTCTCACGGAAAATAAGTTATACAATATGAATTACGTGTACTCCCCTAAATTTCAGTGAGACCTACGATCATTTAGAAACATGTGAAAATTACAGTGTTCCACTAAGTGGATTTTGGTGGACTTTTTTTCTGGTAACATAAAAATAATGTAGAATCTAAAAATGCCACCAAACTTACTATTGCAATTTGTTTGAGGTTGAACCACACAATGACTGGACTATGTCTATTTGAATCCTACGCCAATCAAAGAGTTTTGACGTTGCGATGAAGCAGACTTAAAAGTCGCGTAAATTGTCCTCTGTGCTAGAAAATATCACAAAGCCAGTTTGGTACGTCTTGCCACCAGGCGGCACGACTGCATGTAGAAAGTGGCGTGTCTGCACACACCTGAAAAATGCACATGCATTTTTGTGTGATTCTATTTGAATCGAAAGGTAATCGTATATGTTTTACCTTGCGATGAAACAGACTCCAAGGTCTCGTAACTTGATCACTGTGCTAGAAAATATCGCAAACCCAGCTTGATACATCTTGCCACCAAGGCGGTACGACTGGTTTCAGGAAGTATCTTGTTTGCTCCTAAAAAATGCATATTTTCGTATTACATGTCAAATGTCAACAATCATGTCTAACTGAATACTACTACGCAATTAAACATAATTCAATTTCGATTAAATTGACCTCTGTGCTAGAAAATATCACAAAGCCACTTTGGCACGTTTTGTCACCAGGTGGCAGGACTGTGTAAAGGACATGCCCTGACTGTTCCAGCAAGAATGCATGTTTTCGTAATAATTACAAATCAAATATCAACAAACAAGTATATTTGAATCCTCAATTAATCGTAGAGTTTTGACGTTGCGATGAAACATACTTTAATGTCGCGAAAAATATCCACTGTGCTAGAAAATATCGCATAGCCAGATTGGTATGTCTTGCATGATTGTGTGTAGAAAGTGGCGTGTCTGCACAAATCTGAAAAATGCATATGTATTTTTGTGCGATTGAAGTGTGAATATGTTCCAATCCAATCGACAGACAATCGTAGATTTTTGAGGTTGCGATGAAACAGACTTTAAGGTCACATAATATATCCACTCTGCTAGAAAATGTCACAAAGCCAACATGGTATGTCTTGCCACCAGGCGGCACGACTGCATATAGAAAGTGGCATGTCTGCACACACATGAAATATGCACATGTATTTTATGTAATTGAAGTGTGAAAATATTCCTATTTGAAGCGAATTGCGATTAATTAGATTTTTTACCTTGCGATTAAACTGACGTCAAGGTCATGTAAATAGATCACTGTGCTAGAAAATATAGCAAACCTAGCTTGATACATCTTGCCACCAGGCGGTACGACTGCTTGTAGGAAGTGTCCTGTTTGCTCCTAAAAAATGCATATTTTCGTATTACATGTCAAATGTCAACGAATATTTCTATTTGAATCTTATGCCAATCGTAGAATTTTTAAATTGCAATGAATCAGACTTCAAGTTCGCTTAAACTGACCTCTCTGCTAGAAAATGTCACAAAGCCAGATTGGTACATTTTGCCACCAGGTGGCAGGACTGTGTGAAGGAAGTGCCCTGTCGGCTCCTAAAGAATGCATGTTTTCGTAAATAAATAAATAGTCTGTCTGGATAATTACATTAGTGTAAAAGACAAACTGGTACATGTTAGCAATAAGTGTGACCAAACAACCATTGTCGCTGTTATATAATGCTCCAGCATAACAATTTACAAGGGAAAACGATACTTAATTAAGACTGTACAAGCACAGTACCAGATAGACTATTAAAAAATTAACTACACACAAAAGCGGGGTGTAAGTAATCCCCCCAAGCACAGTACTAGCTAAACTATTAAAAAATTAACTACACACAAAAACGGGGTGTATGTAATCCCCCACCCCCCATACAATGTTCACCCTGTGTAATGTATTTTTGTGTGATAGAATTGTGAAAATGTTCCTATTTGAATCGAAAGGCAATCCTAAATTTTTTATGTTGCGATGAAACTTCAAGGTCATGTAATTTGTTCACTGTGCTAGAAAATCTCGCAAACAAAGCTTTGTAAGTCTTGCCAACAAGTGGTACGACTGCGTGTAGAAAGTGTCCTGATTGCTCCTAAATAATGCATATTTTAGTATTACATGTCACATGTCAACAAACATGTTATTTGAATACTCCGCCAATCATAGAGTTTTGACGTTGCAATGAAAGAGACTTTAATGCTGTGAAAAATATCCATGTGCTAGAAAATATCACATATCGTTTTGCCATTGAGATTAAACAGACTTCAAGATCGGGTAAAATAACCACTGTGCTAAAAAATATCACAAAGCCAGTTTGGTATGTCTTGCCACCAGGCAGCATGACTATATGTAGAAAGTGGCGGGTCTACACAGATATGAAAAATGCACATGTACATTTGTGTTATTGAAGTTTTAACGTTTTCCTATTTGAATCCCCTGCCAATCATAGAGTTTTGACGATTCGATGAAACAGATTTCGTTAAAATTTACCTGTATCAGTAATCCACTGTCTGTTCCTACAAAAATGCATGTTTTCGTAATTATTAAAAGTCAAATATCAACAAACATGTATATTTGAATCCTCAGCCAATCTTACAGTTTGGACGTTGCGATGAAAGAGACTTTAAGGTCGCGAAAAATATCCACTGTGCTACAAAATATCGCAAAGCCAGCTCGGTATAATCGCTAATGCAAGGTCATCGAAAAACATAGATAGTAAATGACAAATTAAAAATAGCAAGGGTGGGGGCAGTCATTTGTCCCAACAGGCCTCCAGTAATAAAGGCCCCCCACCCCACCCCAGGGCTCTGCCAATAAATAGGCTACTCTGTGAAATGTACCTCAATAAAACATACGCCACAGCATTTAATAACATTTAATAAGTGGCTGAATATTTTGTACCAAACAGGCCCCCAACAATATTGACATGCTACATCTGTATTCAACACAACAGCACATAAATGACAACTTCATTATTAACGATCTCGGAAATAAAATATGCACGTGCTGCATATAAAGGAGGCCGGCCACACTGCAACCTCCCACAGAGCTTGGACATGTCATCAGTTAGTTGTAATAATGAAGAAGATGTCACATCAGTGTGAACTAGGCACCCCACATTGGCAAGAAACAAGAATCACAATGCATAAAATGAATGCCAGCCATGCTGCATCATCCACCCCAGGCAAAACAATGTAAATTCACTTTAAAATGTGACACATTAGGGACTGTTCATTCATTGTATGGGTATATGAATAAAACGTTAAAAAGCTAGCTTGAACTAGGTGCCAGGGTGAGACCAGTCGTGCTCCATAGGACTGGAGAAAGCACCCGACATTGGCAAGAAACAAGCATCACAATGCAAAGAATGAATGCCAGCCATGCTGCATCATCCACTCCACACAAAACAATGCAGTCAGCTGAAATTATGGCACATCAGGGACTGTTCATTCGTAACATGGGTAAACGAATATAAAGTTTAAAGGCTTTAGATTTCCACCTGCCCATTGACTGGATTTTCGCCTCACTCATTCCCATATAAGCTGCTGTGGTAGCTGCACCTATTCTGAAACTGTGGGCTTTATATTTACTGGGATCCTAACCTGCCCACTGTAAAGCTTTGCTCAGATATTGACAAAATAAATTCCTAGATACTGGGGATGCATTCGCAAATGCAAACAGTGGCCCTTAGCCGGGCCACGCACCTTTAAAAATTGTGAAAGTGAATGCACTGGACAGTATATATCTTTTGTTTGTAAACTCGATAAGGTAACTCGGCGTCCAGAAGTGTTATTCTTGAATTGCGACATGACTAAAAAAATACCTATATCAGAAATGGACACATCTCCTAACTGTACCACAGAGTCACATTTGTTATGAGAATGCACAGTTATTTCACCTATTCGGAGAAATGCATGAAATGCCAACAAAAACATACTTTGCAGCATATGGCGCAAATAGACAGGAGACAATAAAGAGGGTTGAATCGACAACTTTATACAGGACTGCAGGACTAATCGGAAGACGAGTATCTGGTTTACCCGACAGTTTCTGCGCTCCTGCTAATAACTTCTTGATTATAAAATGCTGGGTCGGATCGGGCATACCAGCTAGTTTGTGAATGTATGACAGGGCAGACATGTATGTCAACAATGTTGTCGGAGCATAGTGCTTAGTGTATAACTGTGCTATAAAGGCAGCTAGAACACCAGTCGGTGCAGGAAAAATAGGGCTAGTTGGTAAATTAGCCTTACTGAAGTCTGCATAAGATGTTACAACTCTTTTATAGGCTTTCTTAGTGCCCTCTGCAGTTGCAGTAACTGGGTGGACTTCGTCAAGTCTGTGTGCGAGAAGTCCTGTGCTGAGGTCCAGGCAGATAGTTTTAGTTTTGAGTGTAGGGGATGTACGAAGATGAAGGAACTAGAGGTGGAGTTGGAAGAGCTGAGGCTGCTCGTTGTGGCAATGGGAAGGGAACAGGGGGGTTGTGCCAGTAGCTCCGGTGGGGGAACAGTAGATGATAAAGTGGGGAAAGAAAAAAGAGATGCTAGGGAGAGCTCACCGCAGCCTGGGAGGAAGCTGAGAGGAGGGAAGGTGACAGGTCGTAGGGAGACAGGACATAAGGAGACGGGAGGGAAAACAACCGGAACGAAGGAGAGGGGAGTAGGGGAGACAGGAGGGAAGGAGAAGGGAGTATGGGAGACAGGAGAAGGGAGTGGGGGAGACAGGAGGGAAAACAACCGGAGTGAAGGAGAAGGAAGTGGGAGAGACAAGAGCAAAAGAGTGGGAAGTGGGGGAGACAGGAGCGAAGGAGACAGGAGGGAAGGGGTCAGGACAGAATGTGATGGAGGGGATCGAACGGAAGAGTTATTCTGCAGCAGTGATAGAGGGGGTGAGGAAGAGAGCGAGGGTGTTTGTGGGGGATTCGATAGTTAGGAAGACCGACAGAGTCTTAAACAAGGGAGATGATGTGGTGGTCTGCTTGCCTGGAGCCAAAATAGAGGTGATAACTGAGAGGGTAAAAAACATCGTAGGCTCGGGTAAGGGTGGATCTGTTTTAGTACACGTAGGGACAAATAACGTAGAGAGGGAGGGTACAACTGCCATAGTTAGGAAATATAGGCAGTTTGTCAGAACAGTAAAACAGACGCGGGTTGAGCAGGTAATACTGTCAGGGATTTTACCTGTAATGGGCAGGAGGGGTCACAAATATCGAAATTGTCGGGGGATGGCAATTAACATGTTAGTCCAGAAGTTATGTAGGGAAGAGGAAGTTGGATTTGTGGATTTATGGGGAAGTTTTGTTGGGAGGGCTGATATGTACATGAAGGATGGGCTTCATTTAAGTGGAAAGGGGGCGGCAGTATTCGCGGACAAACTTTCAGAAGCAGTAGATAGTGACTTGGGTACAATGACAAATATTTTTGGAAGTAAACATTCTTTAAACTAGAAGTGCAGGGGGGTTACCTAGAGGGTTACCTAGAGGTGTCTCAAGCAGAACAAGAGGCCACTAGCACAGATAAACCAATATCAAATCATCCGAAAAACATCTCTGAAAAAGGTTATATATGCGTATGTTTAAATGCAAGGAGCATAGTAAATAAGAAAAACGAATTAAACATAATTGGTATAACTGAATCATGGGCCAACATAGATATAACAGATGCTGAATTAGGACTGACAGGATATGTCATGTTTAGGAAAGATCGAATAGGAAGAAGGGGGGGGGAGTTATTTTATATGTTAAAGAATCTATTCAGGCTTATGAAATAAAACTAGAAAGGGAAGCAGATTGCGATGAAGCTGTTTGGTGCAAAATTGTTTCAGGAAATTCAAAATTAACTATTGGATTAGTTTACCAAAGTCCAAACATAAACGAAGAGGACAACACAAAAATAAAAAACGCTATAAAGGAAGTTAGTAAAGGGGAATGTATCATAATGGGATATTTTAACCATGGACACATACAATGGAATTCTCTAGAGAGCACAGGGATTGAGGACCAACAATTTCTATTTTTAATCCAGGATAGCTTTCTTACTCAGCACGTACTAGAACCAACCAGGGGAGAAAATGTATTAGATATAGTTTTGTCATCACAAAATGAATTAGTGGACAATGTAAAAAATATTTGAACCATTGGGTAATAGTGACCATAATCAAATACATTTTGACATCAATGTAAAATCAGAAAGTAAAAATAAGAAAACGTACAAAAGAAACTTCCACAAAGGTAACTACAAAGATATGAGAAAATACTTAGCAAAGCTAGATTGGAATAACATGCTGATGAATAAGACCGCAATTGAATGTTGGAATATTCTAAAATATGAAATTGAGAGTATCATCGATAAATTTGTTCCATTCCAAAAACAAGGAAAACGGTGTAGAAAGAAACACTTGTCAAAAGAGGCTATTAGAAAAATAATGCAAAAACAAACTATGTGGAAGGTTTATAGGCGTACCAGAAAGGACGAAGACTATGCAAAATACAAAGAGGCACTTAATGCAGCTACAACTGAAATCAGACAATCTAAAAGAAGCTATGAGCAAAAACTAGCATGTAACATAAAAAATGACAGCAAGAGTTTTTATGCATATGTCAGGAGTAAACAAAACGTACAAGACAAGGTTGGACCTCTAGAAGACAGTGCTGGAAATATAAAATCACAGGGGTTTTTAATGGCGGAAGACCTAAATGGTTACTTCAGTTCAGTGTTTACCAAAGAAGATATTAGTTCATTACCAGTTGCTGATGATAAATTTCAGGGGGCTAAATCTGACTGTTTAGGTCCGTTAGTTGTAACTCCAGAATTGGTAGCTAAGAAAATAAAGGCAATGAAGGATAACAAATCACCGGGAGTGGATGGGATTCCTCCAAAATTACTAATGGAAACAGTAGAACAAATCAGTATACCACTTGCAAGAGTATTCAACTTGTCATTAAAAGAGGGAGTTGTTCCGTTTGAATGGAAAGAAGCAAACATCATACCATTATTTAAAAAGGGTTCGAGAAATAAGTCAGAGAATTACAGACCAGTGAGTTTAACGTCAGTGATTTGTAAATTATTAGAAAGGTTAATTAAAGACCATATGGTGGAATTCCTCGTTAAGCATAAATTATTAAATTCATCTCAACATGGATTCCTTAAAGCGAGGTCATGCTTAACAAATATGTTATGTTTTTTGGAAGAAATCACTAAGTGGATAGACGTGGGATCGCCAGTAGATATTATCTACTTAGATTTTCAGAAAGCTTTTGACAAAGTGCCACATCAAAGACTGATACTTAAATTAAAAGCCCATGGTATCGGGGATAGCATAACTGACTGGATAGAAGAATGGCTGACTGACAGAAGACAACGAGTTGTAGTAGATGGAGAAGTTTCAAATTGGAAATCGGTTTTGAGTGGGGTACCTCAAGGATCAGTATTAGGACCTATATTATTCTTAATTTATATCAATGACTGTATACAAGCATGGAGACCATATCATAAGAAGGATATAGATACGCTTGAACGCATACAAAGAAGAGCAACTAAAATGATTCCAGAACTGAGAGACCTTAGTTATGAAGAACGCCTGAAAGAATGTGGTTTAACAACTCTAGAGACAAGGAGGTTAAGAGGAGATCAGATTGAAGTTTTTAAGATATTGAATGGGTATGAAAATATTGATAGAAATATGTTTTTCTCACTCAAGAAGGATAGCAGAACTAGAGGACATGAGGTAAAATTAGTAAAGGATCAATGTAGATTGGACATCAGGAAGCACTCATTCTCACAGAGGACAATAAATGAATGGAACAAATTGTCTACAGATTGTGTAACTGCTAGCAGCGTGAATATGTTTAAAAACAAGGTTGACACATATCTCAGGAGGGCGGGCTATAAGTAGATGAACATTGTTGGACTCTCAATAAGCCAATGGCTTCCTTGTCCACTTGCCATCTGGGCCTTTGGCTTGGATGGCAAATCTTGTTAAATCTCTGATAAAGCTGCATTAAGAAATCATACCATTACTGGTGCCAGAACTGGAGTGCTGCAGGAATTTGGGCTGGCTGTGCTTGGAGCCATGGTGCCGTCTGCCAGGCTATTCCCTCCTGAAACCGTGACAGTTTATAGGCAATGATACTAGTCTTTCCTGGTATATGTTTGGCCTTAAAATACACATCAAGTTTCATGGCGGCCACGACCAACCTTCTGATCAAACACATAAGATGAGAATTCTTTGTTGACTGCTTATTGATCACTTCTACCACTGCTTGATTATCAGTAAGGAATACATGTTAAGTTTCAGAAATGCCAATCCAGGAGATTTAGACGTAAATCGGAGGGTCTCGGAAAAACGGGGATTTATATGTAAATCGGAGGATCTCAGAAAATCGGGGATTTATACGTAAATCGGGTAGTCTCAGAAAATCAGGGATTTGTATGTAAAATCGGAGGGTCTAAGAGAACAAAATATTACAAAAAGAATACTTTCCATGACAGTAACAACCATGTTTAATTATCACCAATCACCAACAGTTCATATATGATACAAAAGCACATTATATATATGTATTCACAAATAACTCATGAGCTCTAGACATCTGGCACAGAAGAATAACGCCTATGTCGATCTCACATGGAGCATGCTGGGTGACTTTACCAAGCATGACAGGCACACGCCTATAATTTATGAAAACCCTCACACATATATCGCAAATCTACCAGAAAAGAATAACGTCCATGTCGATCTCACAGAGCATGCACGACAGACAACTGCGGCAAATCCCTCAGTAGATGCAGCATCTGTGTACAGCTTAATGGATTCTGAAGAAATCCATTTACTACCGATAAGCAATGTCACGCCATTGTAAGAAGATAGAAAGCAATGCCAAGTTGCTAAGTCGGCACGTGCTTCACTGTTCAACCTGACATGATTGCTTGGTTTAGAAATACCAATGATCAGATTAATGAGGCGGCGAAGAAAAGCTCTCCCAGGTGATATTACTCTGCAGGCAAAAATTAGTAGACCAATGGTAGATTGCAGTTGCCACAATGAAATAGAGCAACATTTACGTATGCGCTCAATGGCTGACTGCATCTTAGAAAATGTCGCAAAGCCACCTTGGTATATTTTGTCACCTGGTGGCAGGACTGCGTGAAGAAGTGTCCTATTTGCCCCTAAAAAATGTATATTTTCGTATTACATGTCAAATGTCAACAATCATGTATATTTTTAAATCATACGGCAATCATAGTTTTGAAGTTACGATGAAACTGACTTCAAGGTCGCGTAAAACAAACACTGTGCTAGATAATATCGCAAACGCAGCCTAGTAGGTCTTGCCACCAGGCGGTACGACTGCTTGTAGAAAGTGGCGTGTCTGCACAAATCTAAAAAATTCACATGTATTTTTGTGTGATTAAACTGTGAAAATTGTCCTATTTGAATTCCCCGCCAATCGAAGATTTTTAACGTTGCGATGAAACAGACTTCAAGTTCGCGTGACTTGACTTCTTTGCTAGAAAATATCGCAAAGCCAGGTTGATACGTTTCACCACCAGGGGGTAGGACTGCGTGAAGGAAGTACCCTGTCTGCTCCTACAAAAATTGTTGTTTTCATATCACAAATCACAAATTTCAACAAACATGTCTATTTGAATCCCACGCCAATCATATAGTTTTGAATTTGCGATGAAACAGAATTCTTGGTTGCAAAACATGACCTGTGTGCTAGAAAATATCACAAAACCAGTTTGGTACGTTTTGTGACCAGATGGCTGCACTGCGTGTAGGAAGTGCCCAGTCTGCCCCTACAAAAGTGCATGTTTTCATAAATATCACAAGTTAAATGTCAACAAACATGTCTTCTTGAATCCTCTGCCAATTGTAGAGATTATACGTAGGGATGAAACAGACTTCAAGGCCGCGTAACTTGATCAGTCCTAAAAAAATTGGAAAACCCAGCTAGGTACATCTTGTCCCCCAGCGGCACGACTGTATGTAGGAAGTGTCCTGTTTGCTCCTAAAAAATGCATATTTTCGTATTATGAAATATGTTAACAAACAAGTCTTTTTGAATCCTACGCCAATCGTAGAGTGTTGACGTTGCGATGAAACAGACTTCAAGATCACGTAACTTAACCTCTGTGCTAGAAAATGTAGCAAAGTCAGCTTGGTATGTCTTCCCACCAGGTGGCATGACTGCGTGTAGAAAGTGGCTCGTCTGCAGAAATCTGAAAAATGCACATATATTTTATGTGATTGAAGTGTGAAAATGTTCCTATTTGCATCAAACGCAAATCGTATATTTTTGATAACGCAAAGCCAGATTAATATGTTTTGCCACCAGGTGACAGGACTGCATGAAGGAAGAGCCATGTCTGCTCCTACAAAATGCGTGTTTTCGTATTACAATTTTCCACAAACATGTCTATTTGAATCCCACGCCAATCAGTTTTAACGATGCGATGAAACAGACTTCAAGGTCATGTACCTTGACATGTGTGTTAGAAAATGACGCAAAGCCATCTTGGTATATTTTGCCACCAGATGGCAGGACTGCATGAAGAAGTGTCCTATTTGCCCCTAAAAAATGCATATTTTCGTATTACATGTGAAATGTCAACAATCATGTATATTTTAAAATCATACGCCAATCATAGAGTTTACGATGAAACTGACCTGAAGGTCGCGTAAAATAACCACTGTGCTAGATAATATCGCAAACCCAGCTTAGTATGTCTTGCCACCAGGCGGCACGACTGCTTGTAGAAAGTGGCGTGTCTGCACAAACCTAAACAATGCATATGTATTTTTGTGTGCTTGAAATGTGAAAATTTTCCTATTTGAATCCCCCGCCAATCGAAGATTTTTAATGTTGCGATGAAACAGACTTCAAGTTCGCATCACTTGACCTCCTTGCTAGAAAATATCGCAAAGCCAGGTTGATACATTTCACCACCAGGGGCAGGACTGCGTGAAGGAAGTACCCTGTCTGCTCCTACAAAAATGGTTGTTTTCGAATTACAAGTCAAATTTCAACAAACATGTCTATTTGAATCCCACGCCAAACATATAGTTTTGAAGTTGCGATGAAACAGACTTCTTGATTGCAAAACATGACCTGTGTGCTAGAAAATATCACAAAACCAGTTTGGTACGTTTTGTGACTAGGTGGCTGGACTGCGTCTAGGAGGTGCCCTGTCTGCACATACTAAAATGCATGTTTTCGTAAATATTACAAGTCAAATGTCAACAAACATGTTTTCTTGAATCCTCCGCCAATCGTAGAGATTATATGTTGGTATGAAACATACTTCAAGGCCGCGTAACTTGATCACTGTCCTAAACAAATTCGCTAGGTAAGTCTTGCCCCTCAGTGGCACGACTGTGTGTAGGAAGTGTCCTGTTTGCGCCTAAAAAATGCATATTTTCGTATCACAAGTGAAATGTTAACAAACATGTCTTTTTGTATTGTCCGCCAATCGTAGAGTGTTGACGTTGCGATGAAACAGACTTCAAGATCACGTAACCTAACCTCTGTGCTAGAAAATGTAGCAAAGTCAGCTTGGCATGTCTTCCCATCAGGTGGCACGACTGCATGTAGAAAGTGGCTTGTCTGCAGAGATCTGAAAAATGCACATGTATTTTTATGTGATTGAAGTGTGAAAATGTTCCTATTTGAATCAAACGCCAATCATATATTTTTTATAATGCAAAGCCAGATTAATACGTTTTGCCACCAGGTGACAGGACTGCGTTCAGGAAGAGCCATGTCTGCTCCTACAAAATGCATGTTTTCGTATTACAATTTTCAACAAACATATCTATTTGAATCCCACGCCAATCATAGAGTTTAGATGATGCGATGAAACAGACTTCAAGGTCGCCTACCTTGACCTGTGTGTTAGAAAATGTCGCAAAGCCACCTTGGTATATTTTGCCACCAGGTGGCAGGACTGCATGAAGAAGTGTCCTATTTGCCCCTAAAAAATGCATATTTTCGTATTACATGTCAAATGTCAACAACAACAACAAAGAGTTTTGACGTTACGATGAAACTGACTTCAAGGTCGCGTAAAATAACCACTGTGCTAGATAATATCGCAAACCCAGCTTAGTATGTCTTGCCACCAGGCGGCACGACTGCTTGGAGAAAGTGGCGTGTCTGCACAGATCTAAAAAATGCACATCTATTTTTTGTGTGATTGATATGTGAACATTTTCCTATTTGAATCCCCCGCCAATTGAAGATTTTTAACTTTGCGTTGAAACAGACTTCAAGTTTGCGTAACTTGACCTTGCTAGAAAATATCACAAAGCCAGTTTGATACGTTTCACCACTAGGGGGTAGGACTGCATGAAGGAAGTACTGTCTGCTCCTAAAAAAAAATTTTTTCATATCACAAATCAAATTTCAAACATGTCTATTTGAATCTCACGCCAATCATATAGTTTTGAAGTTGTGATGAAACAGAATTCTTGGTTGCAAAACATGACCTGTGTGCTAGAAAATATCACAAAACCAGTTTGGTACGTTTTGCGACCAGATGGCTGCACTGCGTGTAGGAAGTTCCCAGTCTGCCCCTACAAAAATGCATGTTTTCGTAAATATCACAAGTCAAACGTCAACAAACATGTCTTCTTGTATCCTCCGCCAATTGTAGAGTGTTGACGTTGCGATGAAACAGACTTCTTGGTTCCATAGCATGACCACTTTGCTAGAAAATATCACAAAACCAGTTTGGTATGTTTTGCCACCAGGCGGCACAACTGCAAGTAGAAAGTGGCGTGTCTGTACAGATCTAAAAAATGCACGTGTTTTTGTGTGATTGATGTTTGAAAATGTTCCTATTTGAATCCCACGCCAATCATACATTTTTGACGTTGCGATGAAACAGACTTCAAGGTGGTATAACTTGTCCTCGGTTCTAGAAAACATCGCAAAGCCAGCTTGGTACGTTTTGCCACCAGGTGGCAGGACTGCGTGTAGAAAGTCTTATGTCTGCTCCTACAAAATACATGCTTTCGTATTACAAGTCAAATGTCAAGAAACATGTCTATTTGTATCCTACGCCAATCGTAGAGTTTTGACGTTGCGATGAAACAGACTTTATAGTCGCATAACTTGACATCTGTGCTAGATAATATCGCAAAGCCAGCTTGGTACGTCTCGCCACCAGGCAGCACAACTACATGTTGAAAGTGGTCTGTCTGCACAGATCTGAAAAATGCACATGTATTTGTGTGTGACTGAAGTGTGAAAATGTTCCTATTTGAATCAAACGGCAATCGTACATTTTTGACGTTGCCAGCTTCGTACATCTTGCCACCATTCGGCATGACTGATAAAAAAGTGTAGAAAGTGTACTGTCTGCTCCTAAAAATGCGTATTACATGTCAAATGTTAATAAACATGTGTATTTGAATCATATGACAATTGTAGATTTTTGAAGTTGCGATGAACAGTCTTCAAGGTCGCGTAACTTTTCTTCTGTGCTAGAAAATATGGCAAAGCCAGCTAGGTACGCCTTGTCACCAGGCGACAGGACTTGTATTTGTACAAATAGGGCATTTAACAGAGTTATCGCCAATGAAATATTATCAAAATTAGGTTGGGTGATACAAAACAAAATTTATTGTTCCCAGAATTTTTACTAAGCACATGCCAAATCAGGCATTATGCTAAGCTTATTTTTGGTTTTTAGTGTTCTTCGCTAAAGATGAAAGCGAAAATATCTAGCAACAATTAGTAATAACCCAAACCGGTATGTAAATTAATGAATTCACACGTTACAATGTGAATATCATCCATGGTATATTAACTATGCGGTCGGACGAGTGACTTTTTTGACAAGTTTTGTTGTGACGTCGGCTACAAAGTGTTATTTTCTGTGCCAAAAAAATGTCAGAAGTTGTATACCATTTGTTTAGGTGTGCGTTGGTGTGCATTGTGTTTAGATATTACTGTACCACTTTGTTTAGGCACTTCAAAGAAAAATTATATATTATGATAGAACATTGGCAATTGATTTAAATGAAAGGTGAAATGTAAAGGAACCAACAAACTGCTTATTTTATTAATATATCTTTATTATATCCTAAGATATTGTGATTTTAATACGGTAAAAATTTTAATTTGTAAGCACATTTGTAAGCACATTAAGTAGGGTCATAAATATGCATAATACAGTCATGTATCATTAAGAGTAACTCAGTGAATGCAATTAATAAGTCAATATTGGCTAATTAGTGCGTGAAGTCAACTGACTGACACATGTCCATAACTTACATGATTATGAAGAAATTTGTATAATTTGTTCAGGGTTTGCAAACTCCTTAACCAGGGTCATAAATATACATCACACACTCATTTCATAACTCAATTGATGCAATTAAAAAGTCAATATTGGCTAATTAATGCACAAACTTTTTATAAAAGGCCATATCTTCCATGATTATAAAGATATTTTATAACTAATAAGTCAATATTGGGTAATTAATAGAGATTAATTAATTAATAGAATGCTAAATGTTTTTTTGTGTAAAAAAATGTCATTGCATAAATATAACACAATTTATTATATATTCTGACATTTTGTAATTTCCTGCATGTATGGTTTACTGCAGGTTCAGTATAGCAATTAATTAATTATTAACTAGTGATTTAGAATATATCTTGCACAGTTTTTTTTCAATCATTGAAAAATTACATAATAATTTCATTATTCTACTAACTTAGCACAGCCAAGCCCAACAAGTTTAATCAATATCAAACAATGTTTTATTTTAGACAAAAGAATGCATGTAATATGCATTATGTAAATATACTACTTGATATTATAGTAATATAGATATACAAAATAAAAAATATATATAAAAATGTACCATTACTAATAATCATGAATAAAATTTGTTTTGCAAAACAAATATCAAACAAATATATTGACTTTGTATTATTTGTAATGAATTAAAATCACAGAAATGCAAATAGGGGAGAGTTGCCGGGATTGGGCAGTT
>BSQZ01000137.1:62172-97172 GCA_033239005.1 Lamellibrachia satsuma
CAGTTTACGGCGTAACAGATAGAAGTTTTCGTGTGTGTTTGTCCGGGAAAAGCATTCGGTACATTGTCCAAAACAAAAACGTAATTGATTTTTGGCGATAATTTCACGTGTGCATGATATTTAAACACGACATTATAGATCCATCTATTCGACGAATGTGTTGAAAGAAATCTGAATAATGTAAGCAGATGAGAATCTTTAGATAGTTGGCTCCTGATTCACGTAACATACATGTCCTGTTGGCCACATGGACTTGCTGACCTTAGACAAACACTGACAGTAATACTATAACAACACGACAGTTGAATCCAGTGGAACAGTTGCCTCGTATTGCTGCATTCCCCGCGGACAGGGTCACTACCTCGTTCTGACCACAGTGAACACAGATAATTAATTCTTGTGTGTAGCATTTGTTCCACATCACTTATGTCGCTATTGTAAATTTTTTTTATTAAATACTGTCGATCGAGCCTCAGGTTTCGTTCACTCCGATTAAATTGCGACAAAGGTTGGGCTGTTAATACATCTAATATATTCACTTAGCTCTTACGAAATGTGTAGTGCAACATGGCCAGAGCATGAGTCCCGGCCTCCTTCGAGTCTCGGCCTCCTTCGGCGAAACAGATGGATGTTACAGGTGTCTTTTCGCGCTGGGAGATTGCGTCCGTGCATTCGTCGGCGCAACGGAATTTACAGTCGCAGTCACAGTTGAACGTTCAATTATACAACTGTTCGTAAACGCACCCATGATTACATCACGATTTGAGAATAATTCTTGGTTAAATACGCTTTGGAAATTGTATTGCTTTATTATTTTATTCATCTCCAGTAATTGAAGTAGCCTTGAAGAGAGAAAAACAATGTTGTTTCCACATCTATCTGCCTCCCACTTAAACGAAGCACAAACATCATCACTGAATGTTGTGTTGAGAATCCGGTGAACGTTTCACGCCCTCTTAAATTAATGAGATACGTCATTTCACAGGAAGCGAACAACAATTTACTTCCGTCAGACGACACGCGTCGAATATGTGGTGCCATATTCTCTTGAATGACACTATTAATTTTAGGACGTTGAGTCCGTTCTTTCACCTCCGTCACGAACGAAAGTTTAACGTGTCTTTGGCCGACCGGACCGTTTGTCTCACTTTCATCTGCGTAACGGACGTAATCCACGCTTGTCGTTGACCGGTCGAATTTGTATCAACACTTCATTTGCGTCACTGACGGAAGTATCGCGATCGGAGCGTGCGTCCGCTTTTTCATCTCAGTCACGAGATTAAGTTTCTTTGGACAATTCTTCTGGTCATATGGACTTGTTGACCTTAGACAAACATTGACAGTAATACAGTGAACACGCAACAGTTGAATTCAATGGACTGTTTGTCTCGAAATGCTGCGGACAGGGTCACTACATCGTTCTGACGACAGTAAACACACAGAAACATGACACACAGGAAACAGAAAACAAAGGTTTCCCGGAGTAACTTCGCCATACACATTCGGTGATGATTTATTTAATGAAATATTGCGTCCACGAAACGTTGACTGTTAAAACAAAATGCAGTTATAAATCGATTAATAGCTGTATTATTAGAAAAAAATTGGTTTGCTTTATGAACAACTGAGCGGAAGGGAGGATGGCTCATATTTCCAACTGACATCAGTGTTGGACAGGACGACGATGTAGACATCAAGAAAGCGTTTATTAAATACATATTGTTTGCGAATTGTAGTATTTAGGTATTAATTAACAACTGTCGATCCAGCCTCACTTTACATTCACCCCAATTATTTTATATGGTCACGTGGCAGTTTATGTTGTCACGGGACAGTCACACGTGATTTCAATAGTAAGTGTCTTTTCGCGCGAAGAGCATATGTCTGTGAAATCGTCGGCGCAACGAAATATACGCATGTCTTGGACGGATCGGATTGCGACTGCGTTTTCTTCAGCTTAACACGCGGATGTTTCGAGTATGTTTGAAACGTTGGGGAATGTGTCTGCCTTGATTCATTTGCGCCGGTGTCGGGAGTCTCGGTATAACAGATGGAAGACATTTCTCATGACTTTGGTCGGAAACAGCACGCGTCGTCGCCATCATCGGCGTAAGTGGCTGAATGTTCGGGTGTCTTGGTTGGTCGTAGTGTTCGTCTGAGCCTCCTTCGGTGTAATAGACGGAAGTGTCAGGTGTCTTTAACCGGTCGAAGAATTCGACCGCGCCGTCATAGTCACAGTTGAACGTTCAGTTATACAACTGTTTGTAAACGCACCCATGATTACATCACAATTTACGAATAAATGTTGGTTAAATACGCTTCGGAAATTGTATTGCTTTATTATTTAATTCCTCTCCAGTAACTTAGATAGCATTGAAGAAAGAAAGACAGTGTATACTGTTCCCACACAAAAGCATGCGGATTACTGATAAACCGGATAATTGAAGAACGGATAAACGAGACAAGACTATAGTGGTATTTTTATATTGGTTCATGTAGTGTTGATTCAGTTGTATATAAATGATATAAGTCAGCTTATGCAATATGTTATATTATATATATTATTTTATTCCTTGTTGATACATGTTATATTTCCACAACACTCGTTACGACGTACATATAATTTTATGCTTACAAACGTGAACGTAAAACGTGAGACTGACATGACAGTCGTGTCCTGCTGACCACATGGATTTGCTGACTTTTTACGAACATTGAGAGTAATAATATATAAAAAAAACGCAACAGTTGACAGTCAATGCTGCATTCCCCGGGGACAATATATCTGCCTCCCACTGACACGAAACACTAACATCACGTCGGAATGTTGAGAATTCGCTCCAGTGGACGTTTCTCGCCCTGTTAAATTCATGAAATACGTCAATTCACTGGAAGGAATAACAGTTTACTCCCGTCAGACGACACGCGTCGAATAAGTGGTGCCCCATTCAATATTACCTTATACATTTTAGGTGATGATTATTTAATAAAAGATGTCGAAAGGACACGGACGGAAGTTTCCGTGTCTTTGCCCGATCGGAGAGTGTGTCCGCTCTTTCATCTCAACGAACGGACGTTTCCGTGTTTTTGACCGTTTTCTCACGTCGTTGCCTGGTGGAACGTACACCCGACATCCGTCACTGTCGGAAGTTTCTCGTGATTCTGACCAGTGTTTCGCATGTGTACGTGACGGAAGCTTGGCGACGCGTGTGATGGACGTTTCGCGTGTATTTGTCCAATCGAAGTGTGCGTCCGCCGTTCCAACTGCGTGACGGACTGAAGTGTCGTGTGTCTGTGGCCAATCGGAGCGTGCGTCCGCTATTTCTTCTTCGAAACGGACAGAATTTTGCCAATCTTTGACAGATCGAAACATGCGCCCGCCCTTTCATCTCAGGAACACTGACGAATGTTTAGCTTATCTTTCGCCAATCGGAACTAGTATCCGCCTTTTCATCTCCGTAAAGGACGGAAGTTTCCCGTTTATTTGGCCATTGGTAGCGAGCGTCCGCTCTTTCATCTCAGGAACGGACGGAAGTCTAGCACTTCATTGGCGTCACTGGCGTAAGTTTCGCGAGTTTCTGACCAGTCGCTGCATATGTCCACGCTCTCGCATGCGTAAGTGACGGAAGTTTAGCGACGCGTGTCATGGACATTTCGCTTGTGTTTGTCCAGTCGGAGCGTGTGTTCGCGTTTTCAATTGTGTGACGAAAGGAAGTTTCTTTGGATGATTGGAGCGTGCGTGCGCTCTTTCGTCTCCGTCACGGATGGAAGTATGGCGTTTCTTTGGATGATCGGAGTGTGTGTCCGTCCATACATTAGCGAAACGGACGGAAGTCTCGCAAGTCTTTCACCAATCGGAACGTGTATCCGCCCAAAAATCGACTTCTACTGCAGGCATTTAGGCATTCCATCTGTCTTGCCTGGCAGTTTCTCCGTCCAACTCCTTTCATTGATGTTCCCACAATGCACCTCGCATCAGTCACAACTGGAAATAAAACAACGCATATTGAATGTATCTTCGCACTATGATCATGCTGATGTTCATACACACGTACGCACACCTGCATAAATACACTCATACGTACACCACCTGTATATAATATATGACGACAGATACAACCATCTCATATATACAGATGTATATATGAGCTGTCGTCATACTGACTATTTGGATTGATCTGATAGTAATTATTTTCTGTTAACAACTACTGTCAATCATGTGACTCATTGTCAAATATCAGGACATCATCCTTACTTGTGTGACATTCTGCCTCTGTCAAAATTCCTCCAGCTCTCCTGACGACGTTGTCACTGCGATGCTTTGTTTGAAGTGATGTGGCACTATTGAAGAGACTCGTCAGATCGGTTCGGAGAAGTTTACTGTTGTCCTTCAGTGGCTGCAGTAGTCTCTCTCCTGCCTTGACTCTTGATGTGTGAAGTCTACTGTTGTCCTTCAGTGGCTGCAGTAGTCTCTCTCCTGCCTTGACTCTTGATGTGTGAAGTCTACTGTTGTCCTTCAGTGGCTGCAGTAGTCTCTCTCCTGCCTTGACTCTTGATGTGTGAAGTCTACTGTTGTCCTTCAGTGGCTGCAGTGGTCTCTCTCCTGCCTTGACTCTTGATGTGTGAAGTCTTCTGTTGTCCTTCAGTGGCTGCAGTGGTCTCTCTCCTGCCTTGACTCTTGATGTGTGAAGTCTACTGTTGTCCTTCAGTGGCTGCAGTAGTCTCTCTCCTGCCTTGACTCTTGATGTGTGAAGTCTACTGTTGTCCTTCAGTGGCTGCAGTAGTCTCTCTCCTGCCTTGACTCTTGATGTGTGAAGTCTACTGTTGTCCTTCAGTGGCTGCAGTAGTCTCTCTCCTGCCTTGACTCTTGATGTGTGAAGTCTACTGTTGTCCTTCAGTGGCTGCAGTAGTCTCTCTCCTGCCTTGACTATTGATGTGTGAAGTCTACTGTTGTGCTTCAGTGGCTGCAGTAGTCTCTCTCCTGCCTTGACTCTTGATGTGTGAAGTCTACTGTTGTCCTTCAGTGGCTGCAGTAGTCTCTCTCCTGCCTTGACTCTTGATGTGTGAAGTCTACTGTTGTCCTTCAGTGGCTGCAGTAGTCTCTCTCCTGCCTTGACTCTTGATGTGTGAAGTCTACTGTTGTCCTTCAGTGGCTGCAGTAGTCTCTCTCCTGCCTTGACTCTTGATGTGTGAAGTCTACTGTTGTCCTTCAGCGGCCGCAGTAGTCTCTCTCCTGCCTTGACTCTTGATGTGTGAAGTCTACTGTTGTCCTTCAGTGGCTGCAGTAGTCTCTCTCCTGCCTTGACTCTTGATGTGTGAAGTCTACTGTTGTCCTTCAGTGGCTGCAGTAGTCTCTCTCCTGCCTTGGCTCTTGATGTGTGAAGTCTACTGTTGTCCTTCAGTGGCTGCAGTAGTCTCTCTCCTGCCTTGGCTCTTGATGTGTGAAGTCTACTGTTGTCCTTCAGCGGCCGCAGTAGTCTCTCTCCTGCCTTGACTCTTGATGTGTGAAGTCTACTGTTGTCCTTCAGCGGCCGCAGTAGTCTCTCTCCTGCCTTGACTCTTGATGTGTGAAGTCTACTGTTGTCCTTCAGTGGCTGCAGTGGTCTCTCTCCTGCCTTGACTCTTGATGTGTGAAGTCTACTGTTGTCCTTCAGTGGCTGCAGTGGTCTCTCTCCTGCCTTGGCTCTTGATGTGTGAAGTCTACTGTTGTCCTTCAGTGGCTGCAGTGGTCTCTCTCCTGCCTTGGCTCTTGATGTGTGAAGTCTACTGTTGTCCTTCAGTGGCTGCAGTGGTCTCTCTCCTGCCTTGACTCTTGATGTGTGAAGTCTACTGTTGTCCTTCAGTGGCTGCAGTGGTCTCTCTCCTGCCTTGACTCTTGATGTGTGAAGTCTACTGTTGTCCTTCAGTGGCTGCAGTAGTCTCTCTCCTGCCTTGACTCTTGATGTGTGAAGTCTACTGTTGTCCTTCAGTGGCTGCAGTAGTCTCTCTCCTGCCTTGACTATTGATGTGTGAAGTCTACTGTTGTCCTTCAGTGGCTGCAGTAGTCTCTCTCCTGCCTTGACTCTTGATGTGTGAAGTCTACTGTTGTCCTTCAGTGGCTGCAGTAGTACAGGTCGTAGGGAGACAGGACGATAGGAGACGTGAAGGAAAGAAATGGGAGGAAAGACAAATTTATCGAAGGAAAGGGGAGTGGGGGAGACAGTAGCGAAGGAGTCGGAGGGCAAGGAGACGATAGTTAAGGCGATGGGAGTGAGGGAGACGGGAGGGAGGGTGTCAGGAGGGAAGGCGGCGGGAGCGCAAGTTAGCCAGGCGACCGGACGGAAAGGTGACAGGTTGATGAGTGACAGGTTGATGAGTGAGAGAGAGCTATTCCGAGGCAGTGATAGAGGAAGTGAGAAAGAGAGCGAGGGTATTTGTGGGGGACTCAATAGTTCGGAAGACCGACAGAGTCTTAAACAAGGGAGATGACGTGGTAGTTTGCTTGCCTGGGGCCAAAATAGAGGCGATAACTGAGAGGGTAAAAACATCGCGGGTTCGGGCAAGGGTGGATCTGTGTTAGTACACGTAGGGACAAATAACGTAGAGAGGGAGGGTACAACTGCCATAATTAGGAAATGCAGGTATTTGGTAGGAACACTAAAGCAGACGCGGGTTGAGCAGTTAATACTGTCAGGAAATTTACCAATAATAGGAAGGAGGGGTCATAGATATCGAAGTTGCCGCGGGATGGAAATTAAAATACTAGTCGAGAAGCTATGTAGGGAAGAGGAAGTTGGTTTTTTAGATTTGTGGGGACGTTTTGTTGGAAGGGCGGATATGTACATGAAGGAAGGGCTTCATCTAAGTGGAAAGGGGGCAGCAGTATTTGCGGATGGACTCTCAGCAACAGTAGATAGTGGCATGGGTAGCATATCAAATATTTTTGGTAGTAAACACTATTTAAACTAGAAGCGCAGGGGGGTTAGTTAGAGATGCCTCAAGCAGGACAAGAGGCCATTAGTATAGATAAACCAATAACAGAATGTTCAAAAAACATATCTCAAGCAGGTAATAGATGCGTGTGTTTAAATGCTAGGAGTATAGTAAATAAGATAAACGATTTCAACATTATGGTAGAAGATATTGACCCTTACATAATTGGTATTACCGAATCATGGGCCAACACAGACAAGACAACATATGCTGAATTAGGATTGACAGGATACGTAATGTTTAGGATAGATCGAATAGGAATTTTATATGTTAAAGAATATTTTCAGGCTTATGAAATAAAATTAGAAAGAGAAGCAGATTATGATGAAGCTGTTTGGTGCAAACATGTTTCAGGAAATTCAAAATTAACTATTGGATTAGTTTACCGAAGTCCAAACATAAAAAAGAGGATAACACAAAAATACAAAATGCTATAAAGGAAGTTAGTAAAGGGGAATATATCATAATGGGAGATTTTAACCATGGACACATACAATGGAAATCTCTAGAGAGTATAGGGGGTGAGAACCAACAATTTCTATTTTTAATTCAGGAGAGCTTCCTTACTCAGCACGTGCTAGAAACAACCAGGGGAGAAAATGTATTAGATATAGTTTTATCATAACAACAAAAATTAGTGGACAATGTAAAAATACATGAACCATTATGACCACAATCAAATACATTTTGACATCAATGTAAAATCACAAAGTAAAAATAAAAAAACGTATAAGAGAAACTTCCACAAAGGTAACTATAAAGATATGAGAAAATACTTAGCAAAGCTAGATTGGAATAACATGTTGATGAATGCGATCGCAACTGAATGTTGGAAAATTCTAACATATGAAATTGAGAGTATCATCGATAAATGTTTCCCTTGAAAAACAAGGAAAACGGTCTAGAAAGAAAGTCACTTGTCAAAAGAAGCTATTTGAAAAATAGTTTTTAAGCACCAGAAATGATGAAGACTATGCAAATTACAAAGAGGCACTTAACCTAGCTACAACTGAAATTAGAAAATTTAAAAGAACCTTTGAAAACAAATTGGCAGGTAATATAAAAAATTACAGCAAGATTTTGTATGCTTATGTAAGGAGTAAACAGACAGTTCGAGATAAGGTCGGACCACTGGAAAACAACAGGGGAAACATATTTTCAGACGGGTTTCAAATGGCAGAGGTCCTGAATGAGTATTTCAGTTCAGTTTTTACCACAGAAGATAACAGCTCACTTCCAGTTCCATTTACTAAATTTGAGGGCAATATATCAGAACATTTAGGGCAGTTATTTGTAACTCCTGAAGTGATAGCAAAGAAAATTAAGAAGATATAATAAATCACCGGGAGTTGATGGGATACCACCAAAACTGCTTAAGGAAATTGTTGAGAAAATTAGTACACCACTTGCAAATTTTTTTAACTTGTCACTAGAAGAAGGAATAGTTCCTTCAGAATGGAAAGAGGCAAACATTACGGTGCTATTTAAGAAGGGATCGAGGAACAAGCCAGAACATTACAGACCATTGAGTTTAACATCAGTTGTATGTAAACCACTCGAAACATTAATTAGAGACCAAATTGTGGAATTCCTTGTAAAACATCAATTCATAAATACATCTCAACATGGGTTCCTGAAAGAAGGTCATGTCTAACCAATCTCTTATGTTTTTTTGAAGAAATTACAGAGTGGGTAAATGACGCGTCACAAGTGGATGTTGTCTACTTAGATTTTTAGAAAGCTTTCGATAAAGTGCCACATCAAAGATTGTTACTGAAACTAAAAGCCCATGGCAGAGGTAATGATGTAATCAACTGGATAGAAAAGTGGCTTACACACAGAAAACAGAGAGTAATAGTAGATGGTGAGATTTCAAACTGGAAATTGAGTGGGGTACCACAGGGATAAGTTTTAAGCCCTATACAGTTTTAATATATATATATATATATATATATATATTATATATATATATATATATATATATATATATATATATATATATATATATATATATATATATATATATATATATATATATATATATATATATATATATATATATATATATATATATATATATATATATACATATATATATATAATAATATATATATATATATATATATATATATATATATATATATATATATATATATATATATATATATATATATATATATATATATATATATATATATATATATATATATATATATATATATATATATATATATATATTATATATATATATATATATATATATATAATATATATATATATATATATATATATATATATATATATATATATATATATATATATATATATATATATATATATATATATATATATATATATATATATATATATATATATATATATATATATATATATATATATATATATATATATATATATATATATATATATATATATATATATATATATATATATATATATATATATATATATATATATATATATATATATATATATATATATATATATATATATATATGATTTCGAAGATGACATATCTAGCAAAGTACTCAAATTTGCAGATGACACAAAAGTATTCAGAAAGGTTACTAATGATACAGATAAACCAAGTTTACTGGATGATCTATATAAATTAGTTAAATGGTCAGAAATATGGCAAATGTTATTCAATTTTGGGAAGTGTAAATGTATACACATAGGACATGGAAACATGGACGAAGAATATAAAATGGGGATGTTGTACTAGGTAGAACCATACAAGAAAAGGACTTAGGAGTAACATTTAGTGCTGACATGAAAGTTTCAGAGCAATGTAGGATTCCTGCTTCGAAATGAAATCAAATTCTAGGGCTAATTAGGAGAACTATCATTTATAAAGAGAAACAGCTAATTGTACCCCTGTACAAAGCAATAGTTAGACCACATTTGGAATATTGTATTCAAGCATGGGGAGGCCATATCGTAAAAAGGACATAAACAAGCTAGAAAGAATACAATGAAGAGCAACTAAAATGATTCCATAATTGAGAGACCTTAGTTACGAAATTCGCTCATTACAATGTGGTTTGACGACACTAGAGACCAGGAGACTAAGAGGAGACCAAACAGAAGTGTTTAAAATAGTGAATGGTTATGAGGATGTTGACAGGAATATGTTCTTCAAACTTAAAGAAGGCAGTAGAACCAGAGGACACAAAACAGCATTAGTTAAGGAGCAGTGTTGGTTAGACATGAGAAAGTACAAACTGCCAAATGATTGTGTTAATGCTAGTAGTGTGAAAAATGGAATTGACAGATATTTGATAAGGGCAGGTTACACATATATGAGAACATTTTTGGACTCTCGATAAGCCAATGGCTTCCTTGTCCACTTGCCATCTGGAACTTGTTGTTTGGGATTGCAATCTTGTTAAATCTTGTTAATTCTTGTTAAATATCGTGTATATATTTTTATTTTGTTTGTACAGACATATGACATACTCATATATATGTATGTCAACTAGTAATACATGTCATTTAGACTGATACACAACTACATGTTATATGAAACTATTATCATAATCAGTTAGATACACAGACTCTTACTGCTAGGTAACATAAACAAAACTATGTTGCTCAGCGTAGATGTTTCCCAGGGGTGTGAATCAACCAACTCCTGTAACTAATACAGGTGCCCGCAGAGTTTCCCTAGGGTGGGTCATTCACCTCCCGTGACCTGTAAAGTCCCAAACACAGCAACAAGTATATTTACATTCACTACTCACTCCTGCCAGACAGCCTAGACAGCGTCGATCATCTAATTATAATCTACTTTTTGCTCCCATCGTTAAGACAAATGTCGGAACTAGAGTTTTTCGGTTGCTGCACCGACTTTGTGGAACTCACTCCCTGTTAGTGTTAAGTCTGTAGGAAATATATATAAACACTGCCACTGCTAAAAATAGTATTATACCCTGAAGGTAATAAATGCATGATCAATATGTCGGAACAAAGAAGGGTAAGATAAGTAAGAAGACGGATAAAGACTCCGCTAAATAGAACAACAAAGAATGTCGTTGTATAAATATGTCGTTGAATAATTGTTCAAGCTCAGGCGTCGTCGTTAAATCATCGAAACAGCCGTAGGGGAAATATATGCGACAGGTCTTCAAATTGAAACAGTTCAGTTGTCGACGGTGTCGTCGGTTCTGGTGGACGTGGTGACAACTAACGAACACAACACGGGTGACTTTATTGGAAACCACATTCGTGACGATTTAACTTCCAGTCTTTTGGTGTATGTCTGGCCGCTGATTGCCTGACGGGATTCGACGGTAACACGCTCGAGTTGGTCGTTCTGGGTCGGAACGGGCTCGTGCGGACCTCGGCGAACGTCTACTTGACCGCCCTGACTGCCGGGGAAAGTTTGGTGTTGATGGTAGCGGTCTACCCTCTCTGCGCTTGGGGCTTGTGACTGGATGACGCGAGTATAAGGGCATGTCACGCAATCTTACAAGTACACCACGTGCTTATAAACACGTGTATGTGGACCATGGTCATGTTCACTGCCGAGTGTTGAGTCGCCATCCGCTTCCCGCTTTACTCAAGCTACGACTGTGCACGCCGAACAATGCCGCCGCATTGTGTTGCGCGACCTGCATTACATGAACGATTATGGATAATGGATTAACCTCGTTTCTACCACCGCCGTGCCAGTGGCAGTACTAGTCGTCAGCAACTGGGCAATAATCGGAAACTCCGTGACGCCCACGACATTCATGTGCCTGGGCGTATCGCTGGCGTTCATCGTCGGTGTCGTTCCCGGTAATGTGTTCGTCATCATCGATCACTACTGGCCAATGCCGTCATCCACTTTGAACTTTTTCATCCACTGCGCGATGCACCTGTCAATCACGCCATCAACTTCTTAATGTACAATCTGACGGAAGCTCAATTCCAGAGCGAATTGGTCCCAATGTTTCGCAGTTGTATCCAGCGCGGAGGTGGGGCGGCGTCTGTAGTTCGCAGGATGTCATATCGTGCTACGAGCTGGTTCAATTTCCACAGGAGTATTGGAGACGATTTACAAATGCGAAGATTGATGAGGTTTCTGATGTCAAAGCAGTCATTGTGTTAGGGCATTTGGTTTGTCATTAAATGTATGTTAGGCGCTCAAAGGCGACGTATTTTCCATGGCTCATTGTCTACGCCTCATTTTTTATAGATATTTTGAAATCTTAGTCAAGTCATTAATCAATTCATGCTACACATCCACTAAAAGTCATATAAATTCTAAGAGGGTAGTCCTTAGTAACATCTGAACAAAATAAAATCAACGTTGTTTCGTGTATGATTTTTCGTGTGCCTAAGCAGTTCCATTACCCATGAATTCCCGGTGTAGTTGGTTAGTACCGGGGACGTGCAAACCTTTCGTAGTTTGTGTAGAAAAAAACCAACTATGTTGAAAATTGGCAATTCGTCCAATTTATTTGGAGGTGGTATTTCAACGTAATTGCAACTGTGCACAACGCATTACATGTAAAATGCCTCCAGCATAGGGTGCACATTCAGAAATAAATAGTCTGGATAACTACATCACTGTAGAATGCAAACTGGTTAGACATAAAAGTATGACCAAAAAAACATTGTTGCTGCTATATAATGTTCCTGCATAACAATTTACAAGGGAAATGTTCATCACTACATGGTCACATTGTCGCGATTATCACTGCACATCACGTTCATTACTGGCAAATCAAGTTGTTGCGATCATCACTGGACGTCCCGTAGTTGTGTTCATCACTGCACGTCCCGTAGTTGTGCTCATCACTGCACGACCCGTAGTTGTGCTCAGCACTGCACGTCCCGTAGTTTTGCTCAACACGGCACGTCCCCTAGTTGTGCTCATCACTGCACGTCCCGTAGTTGTGTTCATCACTGCACGTCCCGTAGTTTTGCTCATCACTACACGTCCCGTAGTTGTGCTCAACACTGCACGTCCCGTAGTTGTGCTCAACACTGCACGTCCCGTAGTTGTGCTCAACACTGCACGTCACGTAGATGTGTTCAACATTGCACGTCCCGTAGTTGTGCTCAACACTGCACATCCCGTAGTTGTGCTCAACACTGCACGTCCCGTAGTTGTGCTCAACACTGCACGTCCCGTAGTTGTGCTCAACACTGCACGTCACGTAGATGTGTTCAACATTGCACGTCCCGTAGTTGTGCTCAACACTGCACATCCCGTAGTTGTGTTCAACACTGCACGTCCCATTGTTGTCTCCCGCCACGTCCCGCTGTGACCCTTCTATGGAGCGATCATCACTGCAGGCGTCAAGGGCTGGCTGTGTGTGGTGGTTGATATGAAACAGAAGCAGTCGGGGGCAGTATCTGTATGTAACCGGGTGTAGTCGGTGGCTTTATGTGGATATCGTGCTAGAGATTGATTCCACTCAGATATATGTATGGTAGCAGTCAGAATGTCAGCGTCCAATAGCCTTAATTTGTTCGGGAGAGAAACCTGACATTGCTGCCCATGTGGCTGCCCCTATTCTATTACAACGAGGGGATATTTTCTTGTTTAGCATAGCGAAAAAAGAGGGTCCTACTCATGAGGAAGTAGGTTGGCGCTGGTCAACGTGAGGACGTGAACGCGTCACTCCCTTAATAGTCTTTAGAACAAATAATCTGTTGTGGGGACAGGGTAGAGATAAGCGTTGTGCCTTTCTGCAATGTTCGACAGGTAAGTCCTAATGTTACTGGGTGTTTTCCCTTCCTCCTTGAAATGCTGCACAAAAATGAATTTATGTGACAGCGGCGCATAAAGGATTTTATGCGAGATGACAAGGCAATGAAGGCGATTTGAGGTTAGACCTTTTATGGTAGAGAGAGTATTGGCCTAATTACTCGCTCACGCGTATGGATACACCAACCACGTGACCTAGAGCCAGCCTCACTCGATTTCCAAGTTAGCTTGTGTCGTTGTGAGACCTTTGCGCTGCAAATATTTCCGAATTTCTATTGTTACTGATTATGCGTTATCGCTGAATTTGTTGATTTTATTGCAAGATCAGTTTTGTTGTTCGGTTTATTGTGTTCAATCTTATCGGATATTTTTCGCTAGTGTGTTCAGGTGAGTTTCTGTTGCAAAGACGGACGCCGTTTATCCGCCATTTTTTTTTTTTGTTACCTCCGACCCTTGGACTGCGAAAGGTAATCGTCAGTCGTTTACGCATAATTTGTTATTATTATCCTGACGAATGGCTACTAAACCTTTGGTTTTAGTTCTGGGCGCTAGCCACATTTACTGGTTGGAGCGTCTTGTCGCATCGGAGGTAGATTTTGCACAAGGTTCTTTCCGCGAGGGTTTGGATTGTCGGATCGCTTCGAAGGCTATCGGGGCGGTACGGTTACCACTATGGAACGGAACCGGGTTTTGGCCCCGGTGGCACAGTCGGTTAGCGCGCCGTACTTATAAACAGTACCGCCTGGCAACAGGCGTGGCAGACTGAGATATGCGGAGGTTGTGAGTTCGTTCCTCACCCGGCGCACATCTTATGTGATGGTTAGCATAGTCCCTTCTCAGCGAACATCAGCTGTATTGGGGGAATGGCCCTATGCTATGGTGTACGGGTCATTTTTAACTTTATTCCGCCATACGGTGTTAATGGTCGGTGAATGAATTTTGGCCCTATGGTGTACAGGGCATTTTTAATTTCATTCCGCCATACGGTGTATATGGTCGGTGTATAATCTGCCCCTATGGTGTACAGGGCATTTTTAAAATTAAATTCCGCCATACGGTGTAAATGGTCGGTGTATAATCTTTGGCCCTATGGTGTACAGGGCATTTTTAATTTCATTCCGCCATACGATGTATATGGTCGGTGTATAATCTTTGGCCCTATGGTGTACAGGGCATTTTTAAATTACATTCCGCCATACGGTGTAAATGGTCGGTGTATAATCTTTGGCCCTGTGGTGTACAGGGCATTGCTAATTTTATTCCGCCATACAGTGTAAATGGTCGGTGTATAATCTTTGGCCCTATGGGGTACAGGGCATTTGTAATTTTATTCCGCCATACGGTGTTAATGGTCGGGGTATAATCTTTGGCCCTATGGTGTACAGGGCATTTTTAATTTCTGTATTCCGCCATATGGTGTAAATGGTCGGACTAGAGGAAGGGCCCTATGGTGTACAGGGCATTTTTTATGTTATTCCGCCATACGGTGTAAAAGGTTGGTGTATAATCTTTGGCCCTATGGTGTACAGGGCATTTTTATTTTTATTAAATTCCGCCATACAGTGTAAATGGTCGGTGTATAATCTTTGGCCCTATGGTGTACAGGGCATCGTTCATTTTATTCCGCCATACGGTGTAAATGGTCGGTGTATAATCTTTGGCCCTATGGTGTACAGGGTATTGTTCATTTTATTCCGCCATATGGTGTAAATGGTCGGTGTATAATCTTTGGCCCTATGGTGTACAGTGCATTTTTTCATTAAATTCCGCCATACGGTGTAAATGGTCGGTGTATAATCTGTGGCCCTATGGTGTACAGGGCATTGTTAATTTTATTCCGCCATACGGTGCAAATGGTCGGTGTATAATCTTTGGCCCTATGGTGTACAGGGCATTTGTAATTTTATTCCGCCATACGGTATTAATGGTCGGGGTATAATCTTTGGCCCTATGGTGTACAGGGCATTTTTATTTTCCTTATTCCGCCATGCAGTGTAAATGGTCGGTTTATGTTCTTTGGCCCTATGGTGAACAGGGCATTTTTTATTTTATTCCGCCATACAGTGTTAATGGTTGGTGTATAATCTTTGGCCCTATGGTGTACAGGGCATTTTTATTTTCCTTATTCCGCCATACGGTGTAAATGGTCGGTTTATGTTCTTTGGCCCTGTGGTGTACAGGGCAGGTTACTTTTAATTCTTCTTATTCCGCCATAAGGTGGGTATGGTGGCTGTGATGGTGTTTCCCACAGCGTACAGGGCATGGTAATCATTAATTGTCTTATTCCGATATACAGTTTGAATGGTCGGTTTATGCTATCGTTCCTACGGTAGTGCATGTTAATTTTGATTTCTTGTTCCACCTTACAGTGTAACTTGTCTGACGATAATATGGGTCCCCGTGCGGTTCATGGCATGGTAATTTTATTATTCCTCCATTCGGGGTAAATGACCGGTTTACACTATTCGTCCCTACGGTGTACAGGGCATGGTAATTTTCTTTTGTCTGATTCCACCATACAGTTGGATTACCGGAGCGGGTATCGTTGTAGTATGTGAGTGGATAATGTTGGTCAAGGGTTAACCATGGTCCCTAGTTTGTAATGACACAGCGTACATAAGGTTCACATTACTACGATTGGGTGCAGTGTTCAACTTGAACAGTAAATGTTACAGCAACGGAGCAACTTCATCATGAGATGCGCGTGATGCGGGAGTTGTTGCGTGTAGCGCTGTAACAGGTCACGACGCGGTTGCGTCAGCCTCTGTTGATCGCCAGGTGGCGGCATCATCCGCAGTGGCTCCATCGAGTCATCCGATCGTCCGGCCAGCTTTTGCCGTTGGCACCTGCTGCTCCAGCGCCTGTGCCCTCGACGAGTGGACAAGCCAATGTTCACTCTTCCTCCAGTGCTCGTCAAGCGGCGACTTCCGTGGCTCCTGAGCCAGTGCCCTCTTCGAGTCGTCAGGATACTGGCATGGTGGATCCTCCTTGGCCGACAACCGACCGCTTGATGGAGACATCCACAGGTCGTGTAAACGAGGAAATTGGATTAAGCCATGCAATAAGAATATTGAAAATGTAACTAATCTGTGCGGTGGAAGTGGAACAGTTTTGTTAACCTATGATGTGAGTAAGCGGATCTAAATTTAGTTACTCCATGCAGTGATAGGGAGGAGTTGTTTGTTATTTCCAGGCGGTGTCACGGGTGTAAATAAAAAGATAACGTTTGCTAAGCCATGTGGTGTAAATGGCACAATTGTATTCCGTACGTTGGAAATGGAGGGGTTTCTGTATACCGTGCGGTGTAAACGGAGAAGTGATATGGCGTAGTTTGTTGTTCCATGCGGTGTAAATGGAAATTAAGTTTCGTTAAGCCATGCGGTGTAGATGGCACAATTGTATTCCGTGCGGTGTAAACGGAGCAGTTTCTGTAGTCCGTGCGGTGAAAACGGAAAGTGATATGGAGAAGTTTTGTTATTTCCATGCGGTGTAAATGGAAATTTACTTTTGTTAACCCATGCGGTGTAAATGGCACAATTGTATTCCGTGCGGTGTAAACGGAGCAATTTCGATAGTCCGTGCGGTGAAAACGGAAAGTGATATGGAGGAGTTTTGTTATTTCCATGCGGTGTAAATGGAAATTAACTCTTGTTAAGCCATGTGATGTAAATGGCGCAATTATATTCCGTGCGGTGTAAACGGAGCAGTTTCTGTAGTCCGTGCGGTGAAAACGGAAAGTGATATGGAGAAGTTTTGTTATTTCCATGCGGTGTAAATGGAAATTTACTTTTGTTAACCCATGCGGTGTAAATGGCACAATTGTATTCCGTGCGGTGTAAACGGAGCAATTTCGATAGTCCGTGCGGTGAAAACGGAAAGTGATATGGAGGAGTTTTGTTATTTCCATGCGGTGTAAATGGAAATTAACTCTTGTTAAGCCATGCGGTGGAAATGGCACAATTTTATTCCATGCGGTGTAAACGCAGCAATTTCGATAGTCCGTGCGGTGAAAACGGAACGTGATACGGAGACTTTGTTATTTCCATGCAGTGTAAATGGAAATTAACTTTTGGTAAGCCATGAGGTGTAAATGGCTCAATTGTATTCCGTGCGGTGTAAACGGAGCAATTTCTGTAGTCCGTGCGGTGACAACGGAAAGTGATATGGATAGGTTCTGTTATTTCCATGCGATGTAAATTAAATTAACTTTTGGTAAGCCATGCGGTGTAAATAGCACATTTATATTCCGTACGGTGGAAACGGACCAGTTTCGGTAGTTCGTGCGGTGTACACGGAGATGGTGGGTTAACCCATGCATTAGGAAATTTATTGAAATTTTCACTAATCCGTGCATTGCAGGCGGAACAGTTTTGTTAACCCAGGCAGCGAGTAAGCGGATGTATATCTGGGTAATACATGCAGTGATATAGAGACGTTTTGTTATTTCCATGCGGTGTATATGAACGCTAACTTTTGTTAAGCCATGCAGGTAAATGGCACCATTGTATTTTGTGCGGTGTAAGCGGAGAATTTATATGGAGAAGGTTTATTTCCATGCAGTGTAAATGGCACAATTGTAGTCCGTGCGGTGAAACGGAGGAGTTTCTACATTCCATGCTGTGTAGATGGAAAATTGGGTGAATCCATGAAGTGGACAAATTACTGAAATTTTACTAATCCGTGCAGACGAGGCGGAACAGTTTTGTTACCCCTTGCAGGGAGAAAACATATGTAAATATGTTTGTTTTGTTAGGTCCATGCATTGTAATTGGAGTATAAGTTTTATTAAGGCATGCAGTGTAAATGGCACAATTGTAGACCCCCTTTATATTCCTTGCGGCAAATGGAGAAGTTTTTGCATTCCATGTTCTATTTAAGCCATATAATGTAAATGGAACAATTTGTATGTTAATATAGGTGACCGTACGTTAATGTTTAGTTATGGTTTAATGGTAGTTCATGATATCTAATGACACAGCTGGTCCTGGGTACCGCAATTAATAATTACGGATGCTGCCACAAGTGGCAATCAGGCAGCGACACAGGTGGCGCGTTGAGCCAGCAGGGGGCTGCAGCAGCTGCTTCTACACCACACCTTCAACAATTGGTCAAGGGGCTGGCTAGGTTGCTCCCCATGGATGGCCTGCTGGAAGCGGCCATAGATCTACATGTATCAGTACTGTCGCTTATATGTTGTAGGTGCATGGTGTGACATTGTCGCCGATACTCGAGAGTGTTGTAATTGTTGCTGGTACAATGAGTCGACAGCTTAAACTGGTGTCAGTATGTTGTGGTATTATGGTGGTTGCAATCTAAACACAGTAGTAAGCTGGTTCCGCAATCATTACAAGTAAATGACCAGCCTATTGTGGGCACATCCATTTATCCTGCCACATTACTTAGAGTATTTTCCCTTCCCGGTTAAGGGTTCTAGGCAGGCTATATTATTTGCATATGCAGACGGCACTCTAATGCTGCGGAGGGAGTTTGATGCTATATTAAAGCGCCTGCTGGAATTCTGTGGATTGAGTAGTAAAGTTTTAAGGGTCTTAGTTTCAGAATGGGAGCAGCCACGTCAGCAGCCCTTAAGGTGAGAGTCAGACGCGCAAATTAGAGCAGCGGGTAGATGGGTTTCAGATGCTTTCCGCAGAAACATTCGTATATCGTAAGGTGCTGCATACAGATCAGGCTGTACCTGTTAGCAATCTGGGCAAGGGTGGACTATAGAGATAGTGCCTAGATTCGGTCAGTGGCGGAACCAGCAGCACTTACTTCGTCATCTGTGTTGATCTATGTTAACTATCATTGTATGTTGCAGGTTCGTGGTGTGACGATGTAGTCAAGACTCTGCCAGTAGCGGAGTCGGCAGCTATCATCGGGTTTATTGTGTATACGTTGCAGATCCACTGTTCGAATGTGGCTGATACTCTGACAGCGGCGGAGTGTTGGCTAGGTTCGAACTGTGGGCAAGGTGGGTAGGGGGTGCAGTCGAGGCCCTGACAGCGGCGGGGTCAACAGCTGCATCTCTACCTGCACGGCAAGGGAATGGAGGATAGCTGCCACTGTTTATAATTATGGTGGGGGTCGGTCACAGAGGGTGACCTAGTGGCGGAGTGACCCCCACCGATACCATGTGAATTGTATATAAGTCAGTAGTGGTACAGATAGTACTGGTAGTGGGTAGCTGATAGGCATGATTTACTAATTATGTGTAAACACCTTTTGGGGGCCGGCATGCTTGCTGAGATTATTGGATGTATCTTATTTTGATGGTGTATGCTTGCCTAATTTCATGCTCCTTAATTAATAAATCTAAATGTCATTCTTTGGCCTATTTCAATCTACGCTGGACTTGTGTTGTTATTTTGCATAAATGAATTTATGTGACAGCGGCGCATAAAGGATTTTATGCGAGATGACAAGGCAATGAAGGCGATTTGAGGTTAGACCTTTTATGGTAGAGAGAGTATTGGCCTAATTACTCGCTCACGCGTATGGATACACCAACCACGTGACCTAGAGCCAGCCTCACTCGATTTCCAAGTTAGCTTGTGTCGTTGTGAGACCTTTGCGCTGCAAATATTTCCGAATTTCTATTGTTACTGATTATTCGTTATCGCTGAATTTGTTGATTTTATTGCAAGATCAGTTTTGTTGTTCGGTTTATTCCGATGCGTTTGAAAAATCCCACCCTCCCTCCCTATTGTGTTAACAGTTGTTACCCAGTTTTATCTAATAAATCAAGTGGTGCATTATGTAGGGATACACTGTGAAACACTGTAGACAGAGAGGTAGTTCACAAAGTTTTTGAATTTTTTGACGCTTTTCCCTGTTATAGTTTGGTACACGAGGTTCTGCATTAACGCTTTTCCCTCCACTGAGTTTTCAGTAGTGTACACAGGGTTTTTAGTGCGGGTACTTTTTACGAGTACATTTGGGTGGCTGTTTGGCCCTACCTCTCGGTCTGATGTTTTGGTAGTTATTGGTTGACTAATGTCTAGATATGTAACACCTTTATACTTTGTGTGTTGTGTTTCCATAATGTTCATTATGAATTGTTCAAGAATGTTGGGTGGTTAGCCCACTATTTTCATTTACCATGTTTGGCTGGGAGATCGAGTACCCCAGCCTTTCTGTTTGTACATGTATGTGTATGGTTAATTCACGGCGGAGTGACCCCCACCGATACCATGTGAATTGTATATAAGTCAGTAGTGGTACAGATAGTACTGGTAGTGGGTAGCTGATAGGCATGATTTACTAATTATGTGTAAACACCTTTTGGGGGCCGGCATGCTTGCTGAGATTATTGGATGTATCTTATTTTGATGGTGTATGCTTGCCTAATTTCATGCTCCTTAATTAATAAATCTAAATGTCATTCTTTGGCCTATTTCAATCTACGCTGGACTTGTGTTGTTATTTTGCATAAAGTATTATTTTATTTGGAGAGCCGGGCAAGTAGTGCCGCTTTCAATCTAGTGTTGGCAAAAAAGCTGTAAACCTGTTCCAATTAGACTCGTAACGGCGAGCACTGCTCAGGGCAAGGGAAATCTCCATGGTACTCAGGGCGTTGCGTGCCAGGGTAGCCACTGAATAAGAATTAGGGTCCGTTGATCCTCTAGGCGGAGCTGAAAGAGACATGCGCGTTCGACCTACAACCGTGAGATAAAACCTGCAACAACAGTGAACTTTCCAGGGATGTGCCTGGCGCAGAAACATATGTTATAAGAGAGACATGCAACCGCGAGTTGGCGAACTAAACACATCAGTTGTGGGTCTCTGGCAGTTTGCCTATCGATCACCGCCCTCACAGCTGTTTTGTCTGAAAAGAACAAAACCCGTTGATTAATCGACACTGGTCCCCATCGCCTGAAAGTCAGTACGATTGGTAAGAGCTCTTTAATGGAAATATGTTTGGAGTCCCAGGGGGAAAATGTCCCTGAAACCAAGAGTCACCCATGACAGCTCAGAATGCAAAACCACTTGCATATGTTGTAAGAGAGAGCACATCTGATGATGTCCAGTTAGTAGCAAAAAACGAAAACTGACCGTTAAAATTCTGCAGAAATTCAAACCATGCTGAAATGTCCTTTCGCGCCTCAAGCCTCAAACGGATACGGTGATTGGCCTCGTCAATGTGGCGCATGAAGAATGTGCGACCTGGAGCTACGGACGACATGCAAAATTAAGGGAGCCGATCAATTAAGGTAACTTTCTTCCTTTTAGCTGGGCTCATTGGCTTCTGACGTAGCGATACCACCTTATCCAGCGGTAATGTGAGTTTTTGATTTAAGGTGTTAACATCAATCCCATGGAGTGTGACCTTTGTGACAGGTAACACTATTTAGCCTACATTTATAGGTAAGTTAATCATTTTGCTCAGCATAAAAAGCCGGACAGGTTGGAATAACATTCAAGCTGTTTTGCCCAAACAAATCGTCAAGAATATGGCTCATGCTGGAAAAGTGAAACCTATGCTAGCATATCCATTGTAGGGCCTGTGAAAGTAACTCAACCAATTGGCATGCATGACTACATCCCATCGGCAACGATTCAAAATAGTTAAGTCCCTGTCATTTGAAACAATCTGTAATCAAGCGGGGAGACAGGAATTATGCCAAATGCATCTTGTAAGTCGGCTTCGGCGATGGTTTGGGGAAACTCATGTCATGAATGAGCCGAAATTCGCCGGACTCTTCCTTTGGGACTAAGCCTAACGGCGAGTAGACCATGTTTGGGAAGGGATCTGATGTGAAAGGGCCTGCAATCCTGCGTTTCGCCTTTTCTTTGTTCAGCTTCCGTTGCACTATTCCCTCGTTATCCCTAACTGATTTGTGATTTTCATAGTGATGCTTAGGTGGAGCTGATGTAATCGTGGAAGGGATCCGAAAAACTCAGTGAAACCTGTAACCAACGTGTTAGTAACATTTGTGTCGCATCCCTGCAACTGCAATTGTAAGACATTAGGTTTATTGGTGTCGATATCACGCTACCGCTCCCTGTAAATCTACCTTGAATCAATAGATCATTACTGGCCCCTGTGGTTATCTCAACTTGTTTGTTATTATTTTTATTTATTTTTATTTTTTGGGGTGGGCTCTGTAATGAGTTCTGCTGTGGGGGGCTTTGCCTTTCCCCGGGAGACGAGCTGAATATGCATCTCCTTTTTGCAGAAGGAACATCCGTGTATGTATCGGCAATCTAGCCTTTGATATTTCCCCTTGTTAAGGGTGTTTCTGGAAGCATATTCACAAAATGACTGGGATGAGACAGATGTGTTTGCTGCTTTTGCCTAACACTTTGTTTTAAGGCTGGAGTAGAGGGGGTCACCTCACCTCACCTATCCTCTTCAGGGCGAAGTAAATCTCCTCCATCTTGTTCTGTCAGCTGCTACACGTCTGGCTTCGTTCCAGCTATTCCAGCCTAACACTTTGTTTTAAGGCTGGAGTAGAGGGGGTAGTTGAAGAGATTCCAAGGAGTATCCGTCCTCCCCCTCCTCACACGGAAACGGTAATCATATTCCAACCACACCCGGGGCCCCTTCAGTGTATGCGTGGTCAGGATGTGATCCATGTAAGTCATCAATTGGCTGCCCTCCTCAGTATACCTTTCGGCCATGATGGCTGCATAAGTCATACAGAGGGGCAGCCATTCACCAATTAGATCGACAGTGATGACTACCCGTTTTACGTCTAAGGTGAAAGCGGCCGGATCCTCCTGTGGGTAAAGATCATAATATGTGCGCAGAATGCGCAGGGCAAAGTACTCGTTGCTATATATGCGCTGTCTGAGTTTGTCTGTTACTTCGTCGTCTAACTAAGCCCAACCCATGTCAGAAGCGGTATTACCTGATGTTGAAGTCTTATCGTGGGTACGCATTTCAATCTCCGCGGCCGGAGAGTCGCTGTCCGTGCACTCAGAGTCAGATAAGTTGACCACTCGGTCAAGTGATGGCGAGCTGCGTCCTCGTTTCGCTGCGCGATGACGACTCAAAGGTTGGGCTAGGCGACCTTCATCGGGCTGTTCGTCTGGCTGTGAAGATGGGCCAGCTGTGGTAAGAGCTGACTGCTCTCTGCGCAAGGCTTCGAATTTCTCATCATTCTTCGCCAATAAGGTGGCCAGGAGAACCTCCATATTGGGTGCGTCAGGAGTACGGACCGCCGGCGCTTGTTCATCAGGCGTATCGCCTGGAGCGCTCTTATCCGGCTTCTTGGCCCGGCCCTGCGCCGTCGATTATTTCGACATGATCTGGAACCCAGCATCATTTAATCCTACAGGCGTATCGCCTGGAGCGCTCTTATCAGGCTTCTTGACCCGCCACTGGGCCGTCGATTATTTCGACATGATCTGGAACCCAGCTTCATTTAACCCACCACCACCACCAGTAGAATATGGTGCAGTAGTTCGGCATGGAAATAACGGCAATGCATGATGCATAAAAGCAATTCAAGGTCTTGTTCACAGATAGTAGGAACAAAGCACTACGTTACTGCAGTGTATTGGTCAAGTGAATTGTTGTTTGCCTATAATGCTTGAAACGTGAGTGAACTGATCAATCACTTTGTGATGCCGTGAATGTTCCTAATTATATAGATTCATATAATCAATCCGAATTCTTTTCACAACATTTATTCTATTATGTAAATTGTAAATACAGCCACACGTATACTGCTGCCCCCAGGGCATACATAGAGGGCATCGTATATATAACGTGAACTCAGCATGTAAATATTTTGTCTGACAGCGTATCGTGTAAGGACCGTATTAGAAAACCTAATCAGACCCCTAACTATATAGCATTGTAAATTCAAAAGTAACTAAAGTATAAATAATAAAATAATATGCCCCGCCTAATCCATGTAATTTTTTTGTGCTGACACCTAGCAAATGTACCTACAGTAATCATACAGTAATTTAGCCCAAAGCCAAGTAGTTGATTAGCTTGCAGTGTTTCGGCCTGGCCTGTGCAAATAATTCGACTTCGACCCTGCCCTCATTAAGGGCTATAAGGCATGGCCCGTTTTCATGCTAATTAGAGGCCGCTGTAGCCGTGCAAACAAAGGGCAAAGCCAAGAGGCCGAGCTGCTTGCCTGACTAAATAGAGGAACGCCGCCATTATAAAGAAAATGTTTTGAATCGATTGGAACGAACTCACTACAAAGGAAACGTTAATTAACGCTACTTTAAACCTGCTACAATGACTGTACGCAAGGAAAAGTAATACCTTATGAGGCTAGCATCGCTAAGATGTAGCCCACCCAGCAGCAATGCCGGCAGCTTGGTCGGGATTCGCTGATGCTTGACCACAGCCATGTTATTTTCGGTCGCACTCAACGTTTTAGAGAGGCATTACACAGCTCAGCTTTTGCAAAGAAATCTAGCGTCTTACTCCGAAAACTCCCGGGTCCCCTGGGGAGCACAAAACAGGACTGTGTTTACCCCGTAATCATGAACGCAGCGCCGAGCCAACTGAAACAGGTCACGACCCAATTTTGCGACGTATATACACATATATACATATACACACACAAACACATACATAAAATATTATATATATATATATATATATACACACACACACACACACACACACACACACACACACACACACACACACACACACACACACACACACACACACACACACACACACACACACACACACACACACACACACACACACACACACACACACACACACACACACACACACACACACACACACACACACACACACACACACACACACACACACACACACATATACATATGAATTCAAACCGAATTGCCACAATCAGCAGAAATAT
Source organism: Lamellibrachia satsuma (assembly GCA_033239005.1). NCBI lineage: Eukaryota > Metazoa > Annelida > Polychaeta > Sabellida > Siboglinidae > Lamellibrachia > Lamellibrachia satsuma. Next base: position 87,679 of record BSQZ01000137.1, read on the forward strand.
GTGCAATTATTAACCTCTATATTTTCTACCAAAACTAATATGATCACAATATATTAGGGTCTGGTCTCTTGGAACCTCGAAACATGTGTACATTCATGCATGTCCAGATAAAACACTGCTCTACTAAGAAAATATTTTGTTTGAATGATTGTTTCATACTATCTTCTTAAAAGTAATCAAATCCATCGCGATTACGTATACCGTATTCTACGCGAAAACCACCTGCGTTGTTCTTGTTGCTATTTAAACCGACTTATTCAATATAATTGTGTAGGTATAAAAATTCCTATTTCGGTTTTTCAATTACAATTTTGATGCATCGCTGGCAAAAATAATGGTTCAGCAAAACAGTGTCAAGAAACATTGCGTATTAGACAATATAGAAGTAATTGTCTCCGTGAAATTCTCTACATTGCATTAGCCATTCTTGCACATGTAGACACCATGCTAAGTACCGCAAGATTGTATTTGATGTTTATGTCAGTTTTTGGACAAATGTATCACAGTTCATTCTCCGTCTCCTTTTTCAGTGATCGCCGTTGTTGCCTTTTCTTCCTACGCCGCCAACTGGTCAATGCGATCACGAAGGCGTCTACTGCCTCGAAGAGGGTAGTGACGCTCGCGCCAATGAGCAGCCCCATCGAACCTCCGAGGTCACCTGTAACACGCCAGGTCCAGTATGTAAAATTACTCTTCCCTTCAGCAGGGATTATAGCTTCCAGCAAGTCAATGCTCCTGCCACAAAGCGAAGAAAGTGATGACTTTTTGGAACAGAAAGGAGTCACAGTGATGGACTGGGTGGCCCGGCCCAGTCTCCGGATTTGAACCCAATCGAAAACATGTGGCGAAACCTGAAACTGGAGGTGCACAACAGCAAACCATGTTCTTTGGGCATCTTCTGGGACAATATTAACACAGCATGGCAGAACTAACTCAAGAGAAACTGTGCGAACTTGTAGAATCAATGCCCATGCGGGTCAAGGAGGTTGTTTCTGCTAGAGAAGGTTCCACCAGATATTGAACACACAGACCAGAAAACATTATATAATGTCATTAATTTGAAACATATTCTCATCTTTCAAAGTATATCATTATCAAATGTAAAAAAATATTTTGTTGCATATATATATAGTAAAAAGGAACTATATTGAACAGCATCGCGTACTTTCTTTGAGCAAAACTTAGCCGTGAATTCAGCTACGATGTTACGGAATTATATACCTATCGTTGGCCACTATAATTGGAGAATATTATATTTTAAAGGGTGTCCTACATTTACAATATCTCCTGTGACTTTTTAACAACAAAGCCGACTGGACTGTGTCGATGATCTGTCAACAACACAACTGAGGTTTTCTTAGTTTCTTAGACATTTAACAATACAAATGAGCCTTACTTAGTAAATCAATGAGAGTGTAGGCCTCAAGCTGCTCGTATTCCTGGACACGCAGGTCGCGCATGTAGATATTCAGCTCCAGAAAGTTGTCACTGAAACACATTTATTCGAAGGTGTGAATGTCTGATTCATTACGACAAACAATAAACGAACGTGTGTATTTTACCAATAGCTCAACATGACCGGACTTAATGTCAATGAATAGCACAATAGCAAAGTCCCAAATAAATTTGGCTAAAACATTATAATTGTGTATTATTGTGTATTTTTGATTGACAAAAAAATCCACTCGTTAGTTACAGGGTGGGTGACAGATAAATGGCACAGCTCTGTTTATTGTTGAACTAACACCGTGCTGATGACCACCAAGGGTCATACTATCATAAATACTAATGAGCAAACCTTTGTCACCACGCCAAATTAAGTGGAAGTGAATGTTTGGCCATTGGCGCCTAGTCAATATTATGTTACAAACAAGACGAAGTAATACATCCAACATTCCCTGATCTAGTTCTCGTCAAAATCCTTTGATTGTATATAAATACGTGCGATACGACCATCTATTGCTGATGCTCTTACAGTGGAGGGTGGAAGGAGAAAAAGGAAGACCGAGACAATGTGTGAAGAGATATTTGGCAGGAGGGATGGGGAGTGGAGAACGAGAGCGAGGGATATGGGGAGTGGAGAACCAGAGCGAGGGATATGGGGAGTGGAGAACCAGAGTGAGGGATATGGGGAGTGGCGAACCAGAGCGAGGTATATGGGGAGTGGAGAACTAGAGCGAGGGATATGGGGAGTGGAGACTGGTGGTGCAGACGGTAGTTAAACGGGATCAGTGACAAAGAAGAAGGGGGAACACAAATCGACGACCAGTATCGGTGTCAGCCTCACTCAGTACTTCAGGGATAAAGAGGAGAGCAACAACAACATGCTAACAGCAGTAATTATGATGTGATTCAAATTCGCTTTTTAACCGAAATATCCAGGTTTTGTCAAAAATATACTGAATTCTACTGGACTATTATGGCTGGATCTGACCATGATATTTTGGAGACGCACATATTTATGCACATGTAAAGCTACAGCTACACAATATGTAATAAAATGCACGAACAAGTTCAACCGAGTCATTTTAAATGCGTAACCATGCGTGTTGTTTGTTTGCTGGCTGAATTGAAAAGGTTTGTAGTTATGGATGTTGCTGTCCATAGCTATATGCAGAAGCGCAATGGTTTATACGACACTAACATACCTGAAAAAAGTTCCGTCCAATCGAGACTTTCGAAGGAAAGAGTCCATCTTGTTCTTGAACGCGATTACTTTCTGTAGTGAGAGAGTCGTGAAGTTGTCTGATATAACTGATTCTTTGAATGTATCATAGAAGTCCCACCGTAGACTCCTATCACGTAGCATCGTAGCATCCTCCGATAGATCGAACTGTTAATGGTAGGCATGAAATACCTTTCCATGGCAGATTTCTCGTAATCGGAACTTCTATTGTAGTGGTCGTTCTGTTTAGTTAGCCATTGGCTCAGCAACGTAAATGTATATAACCGATAGGCCCGGCACAAGCCATCTGCCATGTCGTCCATAAGGGAAATCAATTGACGGATATTGTCTTGTGAACTCGTAACCGATTCTTGATATTCGTCAACCAGTTTCATTATTTTGTCTGACGTAAACACGGCGGCAAGGGATAGTTTACTGACGTTTCTTTCATTCTTCAAGTTCTCCTAGTATGAACTAATTGTATCAGTCGCATGTGTGCGGTCGTAGTGCAGTCACTTATAGAAGATAATAATAAAGTTATTCCCATCATACGTTATTAGATCTCTAAATAGATATATTTTGCTATCGAAATAATTTTTTTCATTTCTGTAAATTGATTTACCAAAAGGGCAGCGGTAGAGTAAGCGTCGTGCACTCGGTCTAGGTTGTATAAAGCTCTTTTAGAAGCGATGAGCTTTTCTTCTAGACGCAGCTGTACGGCTGCTCGGCAAGGTTTTTCTTCACTCACGTTGGCTGAATTGTTTACTATTTGAGTGAGCTCGAATGAACCAGACATGAAATCATAAGGATGCATGCTGTCCCAAACGGCAATAAAATCTCTTTGTAAGACTTCCTGCATTTTGTCCAATCCCGTGCTTATAAAAGTGTAAACGCCTCGTGATTCTGTTTTTATCTTATTTTCGAGTAGATTGTAATAAGCCAGACTTCTATCATATTCTTCGGACGATATCGCTTGTGGTAACTCACGTATAACTCGTTCCGCCTCCTCTATGTTAGCTCGCCGTCTGTCTGGCAATATACGCTCCTTCGTGTCGAACGATTCGTTCAAGTTCTTCCCCGCTTTCTTGAGGAATGTTTCAGACAAATCGAATCGGTTTTCGTGGTTCTGGTTGGCGGACGCATAGCTCATGGACGTTTTGTAATGCACTTCATCACACGCTTTCGGGCACTCGCACGTGTCAGAGAGGGTTTCGTTAAATATTTCTGAAAGACAAACGTCGCTTTAAAATGTTACGTACAATGTAGTAGTACACGCAGCACCCTTGTAGTTCCAGTTAGATAATTGTTGTTATGTGAACTTTTTAACTGCGTGAGTCGCTCTAAATCAAGAGTCCACGCGAGATTGTTACGGGAAGGCAGTGTTAGTGGAGCCACAGGGTTACTTAATATTTTAATTACGCACAGGGAAGAAGACGATTTACATTACCTCGCGCATTAAGTAGAAGTTCATTTAAAAAGCTTAATGTCGGGTTAGTTGAGTAGCGGTTATGGAACGAAGATGAATGTTTTTTTTACCCCAAAATACATCAAGTAATAACATTTTCCGAGCAAGCAAATTGGAATACCGGATATCTACAAGGCAACATATTACAAGTTAGTTACACTGGTTGCGATTGGTCTATATTAATTAAGTGTGCTTGTCAGACTTGTCAGAGACGTGTTGTACCCATTGGGTAGATGTGTTGGCTGAGTTAGAAATGTTAGTACAAGGCCTACGTAAATTATACAAATGAAGCATTTAATCAAACTTACGCTGCACTGTACCTCAACTTACCCCACACCAAGTGTTAGTTGAGCCAGTTTACCAACCATATTTGAACCAGTTACATATAATTTACTTACCATATTTGCAAGTTACCATATTGAACAACACATCTAATTCTACAAATTCTAAGTTATTTGTAAACGACTATTTCGCCGGCTAATGACAATCGAAAATAATGACCAGGAGATGAACAGCCGAAAACGTATATTCGTGCGAAAGTTGTTCAAACATTAAAAAACGACGATACGTACAATCGATATTTGTTTCACTTCTCAAACACCGATTTGGGAATGCAGATATCCCGTGCCACATGATATTGCAACTCACCGTGCACCAGAGACTAATGGGGTATGAAAACTAATGGACCCACACTTAATATGTGCTGACTCTTATAAAAAAGTTACATTTAATATCCTAAGGAATCAGAAAACAAACTGTTGTGCTTTTATCCGGTCTGCACCCATATCATCAAGATGTGTTGCTAATGTACCTAACAGTCGATGAACTGCCATATTTCCATATCCACTTACCTATCGCTGGCAGCAGGCAGCTCATGTATCGGGAGACGTTACACACGGGCGGTTCGTCTGTAATCAATAGTACAACTGATAGTTATTGAGAGCACCACGCAGCAGAAGGCGGTGTGTGTAATCCATTTACTTATTTCAGTTGTTTACATTGGCGTGTCACAAGCATTGGATCATATTTACAATTGAATAATTGTTGCATGCTAGAAACAATTTATTATTTGCTTTACATTTTGCAATATACAATCTTAATTGTACTAAGCCATGTAGCATAGGAATACCTCTGTCACAAACTAATATATTAGCATGACACCGCTACTGAACTCAGCAATATGCAGTTGTATTAAAGCGAACCAAAAGTCATTGTTTTGGGGCTATGCACTTAAATATATAATACAAACTAACCATGCTCAACTAAAATCAAGAATATATCCAGTGATTTAATGTGAATATCTTCTAAAAGTGGGAGATTCCTGTTAATTTATCAGGCAGCTTGTGTATCGGGAGACATTACTCACTCACTCACGGTTCGTCTGTAATCAATAGTGAAACTGAAAGTTAGTGAGAGTACACTTAGCTTCGACTAGCACCATGTAGCAGAAGGCGGTGTGTGTAATCCATTTACGTGTTTCAGTTATTTTTTACATTGGCGTTTCACATGCATTGGACCAACTGAAGAATTGTTGCCAGCCATCTTGCAACAATGTATTATTTGCTTTGCACATTACAATATAAATTCTTAACGTATTAAGTCATGTAGGTGGGAGATATAAGCATATATCAAACGCTAAAAGGAAATATTCTTCTTAACTCATGCATAACACCAGCATACGGCCTAGAAACCATGATATTTACAATTGAAGAATTGTTGCAGGCTAGCAATAATTTATTATTTGCTTTACACTTTGCAATATACAATCTTAATTGTATTAAGTCATGTAGCATAGGAATACCTAAATCATAAACTAATGTATTAACATGACACCGCTACTGAACTCAGCAATATGCAGTTGTATTAAAGCGAAACAAAAGTAATTGTTTTGGGGCTATGCATATAAAATATATAATACAAACTAGCCATGTGCAACTAAAATCAAGAATATATCCAGTGATTTAATGTGAATATTTTCTAAAAGTGGGAGATTCCGGTTAATTTATCAGGCAGCTTGTGTATCGGGAGACGTTACACACGGGCGTTTCGTCTGTAATAAATAGTGAAACTGAAAGTTAGTGAGAGTACACTTAGCTTCGACTAGCACCATGCAGCAGAAGGCGGTGTGTGTAATCCATTTACGTGTTTCAGTTATTTTTTACATTGGCGTTTCACATGCATTGGACCATATTTACAACTGAAGAATTGTTGCAAGCCATCTTCCAACAATGTATTATTTTCTTTGCGCTTTACAATATAAATGTTTAATGTATTAAGTCATCTAGACGGGAGATAGACACACACATCGAAAGCTAATCTTTATACGGCCTAGAAACCATGGCGAAGACAGAACAACAACAAGAGAAACTGCAAGTTTGTGAGAATAACTGGGTGAGAAGAATTGCAGGAATGACAAGAATAGACAAGCGAAGAATGGGGGAGTTGAGGGAGGAAGTTGGTGGGAGAGAGATCCTCACGAGGAAGTTTGTGCTGGTGAGATCCTCACGGGGAAGTTGGTGGGAGTGAGATCCTCACGGGGAAGTTGGTGGGAGTGAGATCCTCACGAGGAAGTTGGTGAGGAGTCAGCTAAAGTGGACTGGACATGTGGACAGAATGGAAGGGGTACTAATGTGAATGTGCCTAAAGTGGAGGGTGGAGGGAGAAGAGAAAGACCGGGACTGAGATGGGAGGACTGCTTGGAGAGAGATTTAGTGGGAGTGGGAATAATGAGGGCGAGGGATAGAGGGGAGTGGAGAATGAGGGCGAGGGATAGAGGGGAGTGGAGAATGAGGGCGAGGGATAGAGGGGAGTGGAGAATGAGGGCGAGGGATAGAGGGGAGTGGAGAATGAGGGCGAGGGATAGAGGGGAGTGGAGAATGAGGGCGAGGGATAGAGGGGAGTGGAGAATGAGTGCGAGGGATAGAGGGGAGTGGAGAATGAGGGCGAGGGATAGAGGGGAGTGGAGACGATCGGTGGAGAAAGTAGTAAAACCGGACTAGTGATTAAGAAGAAAGGGAAACAAATCAACGACCGGTATCGGTGCCAGCCTCTTCCCGGACTACAGGGAAAATGAGGAGATTGACTTAGGAATACCTCAATCACAAAGTAGTGTGTTAGGATGACACCGCTATTGAACGCATGCCCTGTTCTGTTGTATTAAAGCGAAACACAACTCATTGAGTTGGGGCTATGCACATAAAATGGATAATACAGATTAAACACGTGCAACTATAATGAAGAATACGCCAGTGGTTTACTGTGTATATGTAAACTAGCGCGACCGATAAGCGCATGCGCAGTTCTGTGAAAATAAGGTAACCTAGCCTGAGCGTGACGTAGTAAGTGAGGCCGGTATAAACATAATCAACGCAACGTCTCAAGCAAACGTGCTATTTTCTTAGGAGGAACAGTTTAGTAAACTGAGACCAAACTATGTTACATAAGTTGAGTTTGGACGCAAGCAGCACGGCAGTAACGAATTGGCAACAACAGGAATAGGTGTATACAAATTTGCGAGCGAATTGTGCTATGGCGTGGCCCCTAAATTTAACTGTTTTCCTAGTTAACCACTGGCGTGATATTATTAATTGTAGTTGCAAGTGTTTATGTTTTTGTAATCATAACACATCATAATAAACGATTAACCTGTATAGGCGATACGTGGCATATAGTAATCTCTGCAGCCGCACTTTTCGACAACGAAGTCAGTGACGCATTCCCTGTAGCAGGCTGCCTGCGAGTAACGACTGAAGTAGCGCAGCTTTTTGTGTCTCACACAGTCACCGTGTGGTGGCGGCAGGTTGGTTTCCTATAATATCAACATTCAACCGACGAATGATTACGAGTACTAACACAAACCCAACCTATGAATGTTTCTCACAATTTAATTGGTTATTTTTGCATCTTGTCATCGCATTTATAACTAATTCTTTTAAAAGGTTTCCACATAAATTCCAGTGAATTTCTGACTGAAGCAAATTGAGATGTGTATTATTTATCGTGCGCTATTTGTTGGCATGAATCTAATCCATGATACGCAGAAGGAAACTGGATGTGTTGTGCATTCAGGATGTCATGATGTCATATGTCATGATATAACTTGATATACTATAGTATATCATGGCAAACCGTGGTAGACCATGGTAAACTATGGCATGCCATGCTTTGTCGTATTGTGTGTATGTCAACGCATGGTATACAATGGTTTACCAATGTAATCAGAAAACAGAAATGTCAGACAGAAAAATATCACAAAAGTTGAAAGTCAAAATTATGTGAGCGTACGTAACGCCGGCTGATTGTATGGTCTTGAGAGGGTAGCACTGACAGAGTGTACGTAACGCCGGCTGATTGTATGGTCTTGATAGGGTGGTACTGACATAGTGTACGTAACGCCGGCTGATTGTATGGTCTTGAGAGGGTGGCACTGACAGAGTGTATGTAACGCCGGCTGATTGTATGGTCTTGGGAGGGTGGCACTGACAGAGTGTACGTAACGCCTGCTGATTGTATGGTCTTGAGAGGGTGGCAATGACAGAGTGTACGTAATGCCGGCTGATTGTATGGTCTTAAGAGGATGGCACTGACAGAGTGTACGTAACGCCGTCTGATGTTATGGTCTTGAGAGGGTGGCAATGACAGAGTGTACGTAACGCCGGCTGATTGTATGGTCTTGAGAGGATGGCAATGACAGAGTGTACGTAACGCCGGCTGATTGTATGGTCTTGAGAGGATGGCACTGACAGAGTGTCGTAACGCCGGCTGATTGTGTGGTCTTGAGAGGGTGGCACTGACAGAGTGTACGTAACGCCGGCTGATTGTATGGTCTTGAGAGGGTGGCACTGACAGAGTGTACGTAACGCCGGCTGATTGTATGGTCTTGAGAGGGTGGCACTGACAGAGTGTACGTAACGCCGGCTGATTGTATGGTCTTGAGAGGGTGGCACTGACAGAGTGTACGTAACGCCGGCTGATTGTATGGTCTTGAGAGGGTGGCACTGACAGAGTGTACATAACGCCGGCTGATTGTGTGGTGTTGAGAGGGTGGCACTGAGAGAGTGTACGTAACGCCGGCTGATTGTGTGGTCTTGAGAGGATGGCACTGACAGAGTGTCGTAACGCCGGCTGATTGTGTGGTCTTGAGAGGGTGGCACTGACAGAGTGTCGTAACGCCGGCTGATTGTGTGGTCTTGAGAGGGTGGCACTGACAGAGTGTCGTAACGCCGGCTGATTGTATGGTCTTGAGACGGTGGCACTGACAAGGCAACCATAACAGAAGCTACACGTTTGGAAGAACAACTGGGTCCAGTGAATTACGGGAACATAGAAGGAAGATGAATGAGGGAAGAAATTGGGATACAGTTC
>BSQZ01000137.1:99672-117172 GCA_033239005.1 Lamellibrachia satsuma
CGTTGCAGCCTATTTTGACTAGTACGATGAACAGAGCTGTTCGATTAATAAGGCCAAATGCCTTGGTCAGGTCGACAATGGTTGATGTTGTTCATGTTCTAATCGGAATTGTATCCTTAAACACCTATAATTGCCTCACCTGCGAACTGAGTTGCTTGTTGACTCTGCAACGTTTCGCAGCCCGTGAAATGTGGTCGTTTCACAGAACCCCTTCAAGGCGCGAACCCACTGTGTACTTCGCTCGCCCGTCTCGTCTCCGGCTTCATCGATCTGCATTGACTTCACTATCAAAGGGTTGTCCGGCGTTTGGGAATCTTGCATCTGGTTCGCAGAACTTGTGCCTTTCATATCAGCAAGAAAGTACACTTTGTCACAAAATAATCGGAGTGGGGACAACTGAGTGTGGACGGCACCAGAAACGTATAAGTTACAACATTTGTAACCTTCCAGTATGTAGTCGATCCTATTCGGATGACCGTATCGCCAATGGATTGTTCTTTTGTTAAATGAACAGCGGCAAACGTTACAGAAATATAACACAAGCATTACAAAACACTGTAGCTGTCACTCATTGCAACGGGCATTGATTTTCACGTTTCGGTAAAAATAAATACGTAGGAACAGCGGATGGGGGTTTAGTCGGGAAGTGCCTGTGATTGTTGTATTTGTCCGTGAAAGGAAAGGAAGAAGAAAAGAAAATGAGCCTCCCTGCCTTCCAAAACTAATATTAAAAAACGTGGGACCATATCAATAATATTCTTTCAAAACACACACACAAATAAAACTTTCCATAAATTATTTATATGTAATGAAGAAATCATAAGAGATATGACATACATCTCAAACACATTTAATAATTGTTTTACCAGTATTGGTCCAAACCTAGCCACACAAATGCACAATCCCATAAATAAAAACATATTTAACTTGTGTGGTTTTGACGGTGTTTCTTCACCATTATTAAAATTTGTTAAACCTACTCTAATAAATCATTAACACTAATTACAAGCCAAATGTTAACTACATGTATCTTCCCAAACAAATTTAAAATTGCCAAGATAGTTCGAATCTGTAAAAAAGTGAAAATACAATTTTGCAATTACAGACCAATATATCTCTTACCGGTTATTTCAAAAGTAATCGAATAAATGATTTACATCCAGCTAGATTCCTTTCTTAAAAAACAACCACTTTTGTATGATAACCAATATGGCTTTAGAATGAAATGTTCAACTGAAATTGCTGCTCTTGAATTAACCGATAGAATAATGACACAAATGAAATACCTTTAAATATCTTCCTAGACCTTTCAAAAACACCCCAGAACATACAATATTACTAGCTAAATTAGAGTATTATGGCGTAAAAGGAGTAGCTTTAGGTTTAGATGATACCACCCTCTCAAGTACCCTAGACACATTTTCAACAAATTATCTCTTAACTTATACACAACTAAATTGATGCATTCCAAAGCGGCTAGAAGAAAATGTGTAAACAATTAACAAAATTAAACTGGAAAAGCCATATTGACAACATTTCAAATACATGTTCAATGATTTTAGGTGTTCTCAATAGACTCAAACGATGATCACCTCTTAACATAAAGATTATGTTGTACAACGCACAGATATTGCCACATTTGAACTATGGCATAACTGCGGATACAAATGTGACAGAATAAAAAAATAAATGCAAGACAGTCGTCCGAATTATCAGTGTAAGCGAATACAATGCACTGAACAATTGTTTAAAAGCCTTAAATTATTAAAAAATAAAAATATATTTAGATTCCACATAATAAACTACATGTCTTCCTTCAACACTTATCACTAGATCAAGACAGTAGCATTCACAATTTCAACACACGTGGGTAATACAATATACACACATTCAGAATACAACACTATTCCTTAGCCTTAATAGGAGTCTAATGATCCCTTGTTTGATAGTTGTGTTATATTGATGCTTCTACTATACTTGTATGTATATACTCACTTGTCTAGTGATATGTATTTGGGCCTAATAAAAACATACACGGCGTTACACTGCAGTAATCATGTGCCCTTACAAAGAGGAGATTCATTTTCTGTGAAGATCGTTGTATGTTGTTGGGCTTTAAATTAGTATTATATCCGTGCAATATGCAACGATATCACTTATATAGTTTTGTCTGTGTATAGACAGATATAGTCATTTCATCACGCAGACTAACTTAATTGATTTGTCGCTCGTTCTAACGTCGGAGTTGTGCGACAAAGCGATCGATATCATACCATTGCAATTTTGCATTTATCAACTTAAACGTGATATATCACCAGCATTGCATGTGATGGCATTACCCTATTCCAAAAAAAAAATGTTATGCGGTCACCGGCCTATTAGGCGACGCTGTCAACAGACGTATCAACCTTTAGCAACTCAACATTAGCGTAATTGCAAGTGTATGCTGCAATTCCATGGGTTTAGCAAACACATCGTTATCAACGACATTGTTCTTCATATAATAGTTACCAATGAATAGTGGGCAGACAAAGATAAAACATATGCCGAGTTGAGATTGACGTGTTACTTGTTACATGTTATATGTATGTTTCAAGCTTTGACATCAAAGGATGGCGATAGAACCTCTTCGGGTGTTAGCCTCCGGATAATGACTTTGTTGGGTCGCTAAAGGCTGTCGAATCGTCGGAGAAATAAGTCGCAATAGGTCGGCGAAACATGGACCATTTCGTTCAACCTACTTTGCCTGCGTCTTTCGGAGGAGAAAAAAAATGTATGTCCCTTCAACCAGGTGTCTGTGTCAGGAGAAATAAAGTAGCACACAGGTTGTAGATGTGTAACAAGTGTTGGACTTGGACTAACTATAGAAGAGGAAACTATGATAATAGCGAATGGTCAATGGTGGCTTCTTACGATGTATTAGTGTTCAGAAGTTCAGAAGACCTGAATTGGCAAACAATAACATTCCATTTCAAATATCGAATTAAACCCTTTAAAATTATAACTTCGATTAGTTTGTGTTCCCCTGTGGATGCACATCTTGGACAATGACAAAAACTCTCAAAAACAACTAGACGGGTGTTGCACAAGAATGCTACGAGCTGCATTCAACAGACACAGGCAGCAACATCTGAGTAAAACAGAGCTGTGCAGTGTAATGAGCTAAGTAATAGACAAGATACGAGAAACGAGGCGACTATTTGCCTGGCACTGCTACAGACGCAACGATGAAACGGCAGCAAGGACAATATTGTGGCAACAAGCGCACGAGAGAGCAAACCAAGGAAGACCAGCCATTTATCGACTAACGGAAGGTGTGGGACTGGAGCGTAGAGAGCTGAGCATGGCAGTGAGGCATAGAGATGTCTGGAGACAGAGGGTTGGACTGTCGAGAGTTCGACTCCAGTGGCCGATATCATTGAATGAATGAATGAATGAGTGAGTGAGTGAGTGAGTGAGTGAGTGAGTGAGTGAGTGAGTGAGTGAGTGAGTGAGTGAGTGAGTGGGGATGTGGGTTGGTTGGAGTGTGGAGTTTTTGTGTGGATGGGTCGGTGGTGAGTGAGTTATTGGGTGAATGAGTGGGTGGGTGGGTGGGTTAGTGACTGAGTGGGTGAATGAGTGGGTGGGTGGGTGGGTTAGTGACTGAGTGGGTGAATGAGTCGAGAAAGGGGGTTCCTACCTACGACGTTACCCTCGGCGCCGGATGCTGAGCTGCATTTAATAAAAGCTCATATTGATCGGAATTACTCGTCATAACCTCGCCTATTACGTTCTGAAATACTCCTAACTTTATGCATGTACTTGAATAACATTGGTGCATCCGGGGCATTGCCAGGTCTCATCAGGTACACTGACATGTAAATCTGGAATGTCACAGAAATATCGTACTATCTGCATTAGGCCTGGAACCGACATGGACAGCGGGTTCCCTCCATCCCCGGGCCGTACATGGACAGCGGGTTCCCTCCATCCCCGGGCCGTACAGCCAACGAGAAGCCTTGTTGCTTTACGTTTATTTCTGATGCTATGGTAGATACATGCTCGAATTTCAACGTACACACTAAATTGTCACTTATTTTCTCTGACACACGAACATGTAGCGATATGGTGACAACACCAAATTTAATACCCTGTGCTTCTATCGGCAGAACATTCAAACAAGCCACAATACCTGTATTGATGGTGGCCATGGTAGCTTCCTGACTGCACGATGCGGTCGCGGCAGCAACGTTTGCTGCATTCGGCAGGGCCGCCTGCAACAACTCTCGTAGCTCACCCAACTCTCGCCGTGTCTCGCGCCCGAGCTCACCCAACTCTCGTTGTGTCTCGCGCCCGAGCTTCTCGGTAGCTCTCACGCGCTGCTCGGTAGCGCCGATGCCCTGTTCGGCAGCACTCAAGCGCTGCTCGGTAGCGCTGATGCCCTGTTCGGCAGCATTGATGCGTTGCTCGGTAGCACTCATGCCCTGCTCGGCAGCAAACATGCGCTGCTCGATAGCACCCATGCCCTGCTCGGTAGCACTCATGCCCTGCTCGGTAGCAGTCATGCGATTCTCCAATTGGTTCTCCCTTCCACAACGCGCCGTATTCGCAGCGACAGCCCCCGAGATGCAAGCAGTCGCACTGACCTGCTCCAGCCCAGGATCTACCTCGTCGCTCTGTGTGGGGAGATCCAACGGTGCGCTAGCCCCGGCAGTTTGTTGAGTTGACTCCTTGATGGGCGGCATCCTGTAAAATCAAATCAACATTATGTACTGATTAATCCTTACCATTTTTATTCCAGGTAGATATTATCGGCTGTGCCGTCACACCACATGGACCATCGTTAGTTGACTAGTACCACCGAAGGACCACCTTTAGTCAACATCATTATCGGTCAACCTCTACCATTATGTGGCCAACGTTGGACTAAGGACCACATATTGCACACCATTACCATAACCACAGTAATCAGGGAATGATAGAAGAATTGCCAGTCTCTATATATGAAGAAAACATAAACCATGGTCATCCAAAGAAAAATACGCCAACATGCAACATCCTAATAAACGGGATTGTTCCTAAGCAGGTTCATAAGTTTCATTATCTTGGATCAGTGATAACGCGGATGGCCGGTACAATGACAGCAGCGGATCCAGGGGGGATTTTAGGGGTCTCAAGACCCCCCTAGGCCATGAAGGGGGGTCTTAGACCCCCCTGTGTCCGTGGCAAATATTACGGTAAAAAAACACGAAGGGGAGACCGGGACTAGTCCGCCCCCGGGGCAAGTCCGCCAACCGGCTTTTATTCCGCGCCGTTGCAGAATTTAGTAATTTCGGTCACACGATTAAGTCACATGATCATCAAACTACATGCAGCGCAGTGTTCGAAATGACCACTGACTCTTGGGGGTCCCCGAAAATGTTTTCTTAAAAATCTTCTTTTCAGGCACTGTAATGGCTATTAATGCCTATTTAAAAAAATAGTGTAGTTATTTTACCTGTAGTTATTTTACCTGTAGTTATTTAACTTCGGTTGAATGCACTTGTTGTAAGTCGCTCTGAATAAGAGCGTCTGTTAAATGACTAAATTATAAATTGTGGTCTAAGCCATTGTTACTGGAGTAATGCGCTTGCAGACACAGTGCACTGTAATTCTGAGAAGTAAAATGCCAAGGTAAAATGTGCCTCAACTAGATATTCATTGGCGGCATTTCTGCAGACACCCAACAGAAAACAAAACACACACTCATCAATGATATGAGTGGAATGATTTCAGATGTTTTAACAGAGATTAACTGAATGACAATAGAGTGAGCTGAATGAATCAGCTAAACTACCAACATAATAATGTCGAATCCTGCAAAAACCGTCAAGTGCTGCGAAAACCGTCGAGTTCTTGTTGCGAGATCGACCAAGTTCTACGAAAACCGTCGCGTTTTAGCAGAGACGAACCAGAGTAGCCTCACACGCAGCAACAGATGCAACAGCGGAAGGGTAATTACATCGGTACAACGATAGAAAGTGAGACCCCCAAGCTCACATTTTTCTTTCTTATGGGAGATCCCTCGTGCCTTATAGCAGGACCCCCCCCAAATAAACACCCCTCATTTCGAACACTGATGCAGCGGGAAACAGACGTTCACGTGCTGCTGGCTGGAAAGTTGTGAAATAGAAAAAAAAATTGTGACTGAAAGTATTTTTTTTCATTTTGTTTCGATCAAATTTCAGTATTTATAAGTGACATTGGTTAGACATTTAGCGTGCTCAGTAAGGCCCTTATATCAGAGCTATTGTTTGGATCTTGCGTTGTTGCTCTATCCAGTGTCAGTGGTATTTAGTTGCCGCCCACAAAATATGTCTGTGTTGGGGCACGTCCGCCTATGAGCTACGGGGCAAGTTCGTCCATAGGATATCTGATGTAAAATGCCCAGGATCACTTGTGAACATAAACACACTAACATGTACTCTAACAAAGACTTCCAACTGTCCAGTTTAGTGTTATTTTCTAATAAGAAAAAGTGTCGAAACCAGATTTTATTTCACCATTTTCTAGCCGATGCCGTGCCAAACGTTGTTTTTTGTTTGCCTGTTTTTTTCATAGATACAGAATTTGTGAGGATTTTAAGTTTCTAACAAATGTGTGTCACAAACATGACGTTTTTTGACATAAAAATAAAACAAAACTGCACTGTTCTTGTGTATTTGCTGCTTAAAGTACGTGTGGAACTTACCCTGGCCCCTGATTTGGATATTGTCTTTTAACAGTTTTGCCATTTTTTTATAGCACAACTGCGGACAAGATATTTTCGTTCAATTTAAGGACGAAACTGATCCTCTATCTCTAAAATACAGTCTCCAAATACATTAGAGTGTCCATGGGGACGGAGTAGTCCCGGTCTCCCCTATATAGGCCTACATTGGAACTAGTGTCAATGTAAAGACTGAAGTATTAGCAGCCAACTAACATTATCCCTTACGTAAGTAAAACGACACATGTGTCGCCCCCCCCCCCTCCTCCGGTTCGTAAGAAGAATGACATATGACTACGACTGACTGAGTCCCTCCTGCAAACAAGCCTAGATCCACCCCTGCAATGATATCTAAAGACGAATTTGCCAGGCCAAAACGGCTTTCCAGAACATGAAAAGCATTTTATCCTAGAAAGGTATATCACTTGAAGTAAGAACACATGTTCTGCCTTTCTATATAGAACCCGTACTGCTATATCACTTGACGTACGAACACATGTTCTGCCATTCTACACAGAGCCCGTACTGTTATATCACTTGACGTAAGAACACATGTTCTGCCATTCTACACAGAGCCCGTACTGTTATATCACTTGACGTACGAACACATGTTCTGCCATTCTACACAGAGCCCGTACTGTTATATCACTTGACGTACGAACACATGTTCTGCCATTCTACATAGAGCCCGTACTGTTATATCACTTGACGTACGAACACATGTTCTGCCATTCTACACAGAGCCCGTACTGCTATATCACTTGACGTACGAACACATGTTCTGCCATTCTACATAGAGCCCGTACTGTTATATCACTTGACGTACGAACACATGTTCTGCCATTCTACACAGAGCCCGTACTGCTATATCACTTGACGTACGAACACATGTTCTGCCATTCTACACAGAGCCCGTACTGTTATATCACTTGACGTACGAACACATGTTCTGCCATTCTACACAGAACCCGTACTGTTATATCACTTGAAGTAAGAACACATGTTCTGCCATTCTACACAGAGCCCGTACTGTTATATCACTTGACGTACGAACACATGTTCTGCCATTCTACACAGAACCCGTACTGTTATATCACTTGAAGTAAGAACACATGTTCTGCCATTCTACACAGAACCCGTACTGTTATATCACTTGAAGTAAGAACACATGTTCTGCCATTCTACACAGAACCCGTACTGTTATATCACTTGAAGTAAGAACACATGTTCTGCCTTTCTACACAGAGCCCGTACTGTTATATCACTTGAAGTAAGAACACATGTTCTGCCATTCTACACAGAGCCCGTACTGCTATAGCATGATCAATGGCTAAATAATTATAAAAGAACTGAGAACTAACAGAAACATGTTTTCTTAAGGGAATGCTTAGAGTATCGTGAACATAAAAGAAACGTAATGAAGCCATTTTAAGAATATAAAAAAAAAAGAATAATGAAAGGAAGGTCATGCGCGAAACCAGGAAAGGACAAGCAAAATCATCATTGCGACTACCATTATACGGTTAGAACACCCTTGCAATAACGACGCCCACGGTTAGGGCACACTTACGATAACGACGATCACGGTTAGGACACCTTTGAGATAACGACGACCACGGTTAGGACACCTTTACGATAACGACGACCACGGTTAGGACACCCTTGAGATAACGACGACCACGGTTAGGACACCCTTGAGATAACGACGACCACGGTTAGGACACCCTTGTGATAACGACGACTACGGTTAGGACACCCTTGAGATAACGACGACTACGGTTAGGATACCCTTACAGTAACGATGACCACGGTTAGAACACCCCTACGATAACGATGACCACGGTTAGGCCACCCTTATGATAACGATGACCACGGTTAGGACACATTTACGATAACGACTACCACGATAAGGACACCCTTGAGATAACGACGACCACGGTTAGGACACCCTTGACATAACGACGACCACGGTTAGGACACCCTTGAGATAACGACGACCACGTTAGGACACCCTTGAAATAACGACGACCACGGTTAGGACACCCTTGAGATAACAACGACCACGGTTAGGACACCCTTGAGATAACGACGACCGCGGTTAGGACACCCTTGAGATAACGACGACCACGGTTAGGACACCCTTATGACAACGATGACCACGGTTAGGACACCCTTACGTTAACGACGACCACGGTTACGGCACCCTTACGATAACGATGGCCACGGTTAGGACACCCTTACGTTAACGACGACCAAGGTTACGGCACCCTTACGATAACGATGGCCACCGTCAGGACACAATTTCGATAACGATGACCAAAGTTAGTTCATCCCAACTATAACACCGTAACATTCCAGTGATCACATTTTGTCAACCCATATATTTCCTAGGACCACTGCTGACCAGCTCCTACCATCACGGGTACCACATCGCCACGGGTAAGAAAGATGGACGATTTACCTTCAATCTGCAGCGCTGGTCGGATCTTGACAAATGACAACTTCGAGGATGGGTTCCCAAAAATGTTTCACGTGCGACTGGATTGATATTCAGGCGCAAATGGACGCAACGAAACTTGGATTTCAACGACACTCCCAATCATCGGCAGCTGACTATTGATTCAAATGTTTAATTGCCATAGTGTATCTTGTAGCAGCAGAACCGACGACCATCGTATTTCGTATACTAAGCTGCGTGACCGATACTGCCGGACGCTGGCTTCCACGAAAGCTGCGTTTTACAGTAAAGAGATCGAGTCAGCCTCGAACGACAACCGAGCAATGTTTCGCATTGCGAACCACCTTCTCGGTCGTATATGCATGAACCTCTTTCCCAATGACACTATTGGGCCTGATGCTGTTGCTGACCGTTTTGCTTATCACTTCGCCGACAAGATCACCTCGATCCGCAGCCAAATACTGCGTCCTTCAGCTAATGTCGAAAACGCGCAGCCGTGTACTGTTTCTTCGCCTCTCCTTGCGTTTCAACCGGCTTCGCTCGAAGAAGTAACGACACTGATCGAAAATGGCAAGATAAAATCGTCCATGATTGATCCACTGCCCATCGCTATTCTGAAGGCAAATACCTCAATCTTAGCGCCGATCCTCAGGAACGTCATCAACCTCTCTTACGAGTCTTCCACTGTTCCAGCACGCCTAAAGCACGCTGTCGTCACGCCTCTTCTGAAACGTTCCGGTCTTCCCGTTGACGACTACGCTAGCTATCGACCTATCTCGAACCTTCCGTACGCATCCAAGGTACTAGAACGCCATGTTTCTGCCCAACTGCGTTTGCATCTGCAACACAATAACATCGGGGACCCTTTTCAGAGCGCCTATCGCCCGTCACACAGTGTGGAGACAGCGATTGTGAGTATTCAGGATGATATATTGCGTTCATTGGATACTCGTAAGCACGTAGTATTGGTATTGCTCGACCTCAGTGCAGCGTTCGATACTATTGACCATGACCTTCTTCTCGCAGAACTAGACCGAATCGGCGTGCGAGGTGACGCACTTTGCTGGCTTGCGTCCTATCTCACCGACCGAACACAATGTGTCAATGTTGAAGGTCATCTATCTTGCAACATGGAGTTCCACAAGGCAGTGTTTTGGGCCCTCTCCTCTTTTCTGTCTACTGTGCAGGTCTTTCAGAAGTCTTCTCAAAGCACGGAATTCGCTACCACGTCTACGCGGATGACACTCAGCTGTATGTTGACTTTCCACGTAATGATGCTGCGTCCGCCGCCGACCGGATATCCCGTTGTGTTATTGATGTGAAAGTATGGCTGGCATCGCGCTACCTACTTTTAAACGAGACGAAGACAGAGGCGGTATTGTTCTCAGCACCGAACAACCGTGTTCCACAGCCACCTCCTCTTCTCATCGACATCTGCGGATGTAGCGTCAGCACTTTAGCCAACATACGTGACCTTGGCGTACAGCTCGACTCCACGATGTCGATGGCCGCACACGTTAGCCGTACTTGCCGGACTGCCTACGCCCAACTACGTGGCATAGCGCGAATACGATCATCTCTACCGCTCAGAGCGTGCAAGACGCTTGTACACGCTCTTGTCACGTCGCGACTCGACTTCGGAAACGCGGCCCTGTACGGCATTACCGGAACCCTGCTGCATCGACTTGAGATGGTCCAGCGATCCGCTGCGCGTGTCGTCCTCTGCCTACGGCGACGTGACAAACACAGAATGAAGGTGGCACTACGAGAGCTGCACTGGCTACCCGTGGGGCAGCGAATTCTGTTTAAACTGTTGATCTTGATGCATGGCGCTGTGCATGCAAACACTCCACGCTACCTTGCTGTCGCAGTCTTCGTTCGGTTGACCAGTCTCTCATTGTTGTTCCTAGGGTAAACCTGGAATGGTTCGGCCGACGAGCTTTCTCGTGTGCAGGTCCCACCCTCTGGAACTCTCTTCCAATAGGGCTAAGAACGCAACGCGATTCTAAACATTTTAAGAGGGACTTGAAAACCTTTCTCTTTAATCAAGCTTTTTCGTAATTTTGTGTGTGTATGTACATGTATAACGTGTGTATGTATGCATGGATGTATGTATGTATATGTGTATGTAAATGTATATATATATATATATATATATATGTTGTGTGTATGTATATGTATGTGTGTGTATGTATATATGTATATATGTGTGTGTATGTGTGTGTATGTGTGTGTATGTATGTATGTATGCGTATGTGTGTGTATGTGTATATGTACATGTTGCATATGTATATATGTGTCATCTTATGTAATGCCTGTATTGTAATAATTATATTCACTAATGTAATCTATTTTATTAATTTATTTTACTTATTTATTTTTATTGTAAACACCCCTGATTCTATTTTTAGAGATATGCGGTGTCTAAATAAACTTGATTTGATGATTTGATTTATTTGTCGCGGTGTTCCTGTCGACAGTCGCTAGTCACACATGGACGGAAACTAATTGTCAAGTCTGCTATCTATTTTGCCACATGAAAGAACATTCCATTACCGAAACCTATTTGTGAATATTATATTTTGTTGTGAAAGCCGGTAACTTAAATGCTTAATGTCAATTAATGTTACACAACTACAACACATCCCATAGTGAAGTGAGGCATCAACCAACCGTCCCGTATATCACATCCATCACACCCATCGCATCCATCGCTTCCCTCTCATCCATCACATACACCACACCGATCAAATGGACCACATCAAACACATTCATCCATAACATAATTATATCCATACCATCCATCCATCACATACATCCCGTCCAGTTTATTTGGCATTGACAACAAGGCTTCAGGCACGTTTCTCTTGTTATGGAGGCGCGTGAGAGAATCACCTGACATTGTCATCTTCTACCGACGTCTACACCTTCACCAATCCCTTGACGGAGCCTGTAGTTGGGCACCACTTGACGGAGCCTGTAGTTGGGTACCACTTGACGGAGCCTGTAGTTGGGCACCACTTGACGGAGCCTGTAGTTGGGCACCACTTGACGGAGCCTGTAGTTGGGCACCACTTGACGGAGCCTGTAGTTGGGCACCACTTGACGGAGCCTGTAGTTGGGCACAACTTGACGGAGCCTGTAGTTGGGCACCACTTGACGGAGCCTGTAGTTGGGCACCACTTGACGGAGCCTGTAGTTGGGCACCACTTGACGGAGCCTGTAGTTGGGCACCACTTGACGGAGCCTGTAGTTGGGCACAACTTGACGGAGCCTGTAGTTGGGCACCACTTGACGGAGCCTGTAGTTGGGCACCACTTGACGGAACCTGTAGTTGGGCACCACTTGACGGAACCTGTAGTTGGGCACCACTTGACGGAGCGTGTAGTTGGGCACCACTTGACTGGGCCTGTTTCATAACTACACTGTTATCGATGTAATGTATATCGTCTGCAGACAGGTGTGACGAACGAAAACGATTTTTCATAACAGTTTATTGCATGCGTGACATCGATACAATGGAACCGCAGTTCTAATTATATTAGACGTTAACTAATACGTGTAACGTCTAAATGCCACGGCGTTGTTGCGCGTTCTGTGTTACATTCCTTTGATTCTCCACACAGTCGATCCATTAGTCTTAATAACATTTAGAAATAGAAAGGAAAACACATTAAACTTTGGCCCTGCCAACTCAGCCTCAATTTGTATGCAGCATGTCTGGATACAAGTACGTACACAAATTGTTGACGACGATTGGACTAATAATAATTTTAGTTCATCAATCTAAAATAATAGTTAAATGTATATGTGGAGTGTAATGGGTACACGGAATCGTGTTTGTCTGACTGTGCTATTAACATATCGAAACAAGAAACTTGACAATCTGAGCAGTAGGCCATGTGTATGTGAGTTGTCTAAATCTTCAATTACAGGCTTGTTCGCCAATACTGAACACAACTGACATGTAGAACTACACTACTTTACAAGTGTATATTGTTGAGACAACTGAAGTTATATATTAGACAAAAGAAACAATAGCGATGTCTTCATCCGTATGATCCCAGGTAGATATGGTGTGAACCTCGTCAGCTTTCTTCATTACAAATTCGACCAAGCTGCGTATGAAAGACACCCATAGAAACCATAAACACGTATTATTTATTATAGTTAAAATACAAAAATCTGTCTGACTGATGTTAGGAGTCCAAACGCACAAAAGCACGTTTTATCGAAATGGTTGAAGTGAGATGGCTTAACTGGAATGGATGGAGGAAATGGATGGTGTGAGAAAGATTTGACGGAATCAAAGGAGTGAATGGATGGAATGTGATGGATTAGCTGGAATTGTTGGAGTGAGATGGAGTAGATGGAATCGATGGATGGAATGGATGGGGTGAAGTGGATTGGATGTAATCGAAGGAGTGAATGGATGGAGTGATATAGATTAGATGGAATCGATGGATGGAATGGATGGAGAAAAATGGGAGGAATGGATGGAATCATTGGGATGAGATGGAATCGATGGCATTGATGGGGGAATGGATGTGATGGATGTTATGGATGTTATGGATGGGGATGGATGAGTTTGCAGGGATGGACGGGGATGGATGGAATGGATTGGATAGTAATTATGGAATGGATGGGATTGTAAGGATGGGTTGGATCTAGTGTGAAGGATGGGTGGAACGGATTGGTCGAATGAGACGGATGGGACGGATAGGGTGGATTGGCTGGGGTGGATGAATTGGTCGAGGTGATTGGGATGGATAAGTTCGTTGGATCGAATATGACATATATGACAGATCGGTATGAATGGATGGGATGGATCATAGATGGGAAGGGTGGAATTGATGCATGATATGGATTGGATGCATGGGATTGGTCTGTAGATGGTTGGATAGGATGCGTTTGTTGATAGGTACATGATCGATTGAATAGTTCGTATGGATGGAGTGAAGGGAATCGATGGAACGAATGGATGGAGTAAGATGGATTAGGTGGAATCGATGGAGGGGCGGGCGGGCGGACCAGTACAGTACAGTAAGGACAGCACCCAATAGTGCAGAAAGGACAGCACAGTACAGTACAACACATACGTACAATACAGACAAACAGACAAACAGACACACAATACAGTACAAAAAGGACAGTACAGACAAAACAGTACAGTGCATAAATAAAAATACAGTTCATACAGTACAGTGCAGAAATGAGAGTACAGTACATTACAGTGCAGAAAGGACAGTACAGTACAGTACAGTACAGTACAGACATACATACATGTAGTACAATACAGAAAGGACAGTACATACATAATTGTACATACATAACAGTACAGTACATAAATAACAGTACATACATTACTGTACAGTACAGAAATGACAGTAAATAACAGTAATATGCTGTACTGTAATGATCTGCCAGCCTGTCTGTCTGTCTGTCATTCTTTCGTATGTTTGTCATTACGTCATGTCCTGTCCGTCCATATTATGTTCACGTAGACTATGCGTTCTGTCGTAGGAGATTCCGAATCGGATATGTCGGCATGCGACGATGACGTCAGCGAACACGACACGTCGTTGACGACGGCGATGACGTCAGCGAACACGACACGTCGTTGACGACGGCGATGACGTCTATGTCGATCGACAAATCGGGGAAGACGTTCGTCGCATTGTTGCATTTCTGCGAGTTGCTATTATATGAACTATTTTCCTGGTGAGGTAATTGTTAGAGTGTATATAGCTTTTGGCGTGGTACATTTTAGTAAAAGGGGTATCAACGAAATGGAACCGTCCATAGAGGTTTATTAATTTTTATTGGCTGACGCCTACGTTGTGATCTGGTGGGAAAGTTACCAAGCGATGGGTATAACATGCGAAGTATAGGATATTCGAGGGGGGTCAGAACACACAAATGCGGCATTAGTTCCAACGATGATGTCCGGCAAGACCCGGTATGAAGAGGGCGCGATTTATCGCGACGTCGAAGAACCTCTACAACTTTGCTCGCATTGACTACAGCGAGCGAAAACCCAGACAACACAATGCCACGCAAGTAATTACTGCGCATTGTTTGACTGTATGCGTTGACCGTAGGCCTCTGCTGCGTCTCGTTTTTTGCTGCCTACTGACTGCTTGAGACTATAGGGCGTCTGCATGAGCCATCTTTACGACACGTTCGTCGTCTCCACGTTATGTTGACGACCGAATTACAGTGTTCAGCCGACTATTCCGCTGCCTTCCCCGCGCGCGCGCGACACCAGTGCGCCGGCATGTGACGTCGTCACGACACGTTAGCCGTCTCCACGACATATTGACGGCAGGTGTAAGGTGCGTCAAGCCTACCGTGCAGCTGGCTTTCCCGTGTGCGACACCAGAGCGTCCGCGTCAGCCGTCGTCACGAAACGTCGCCGTCTCCACGAGTATTTAACATCCGGCCTTCGACCTCGCGAAGAAAGGCGGCCACCTGGACGAGCTTCGCAGGGCGCACAAGACGCATAGACGCATGAAGGAGGACACGTATCGCCGACGAACGCCAGCAGCATCGCCGCCACCCGTGCCAGCGTAGCGAGAACAGCCTGCGGCGGCAGGGTCGGCAATGACGCAAACCACACCGCCCGCTGCTCCTGCTGCTCCTGCTGCTCATGCTGCCCCCGTGCTGATTAAATTGGAACAGTGCGACATGGACGTTGCTGCAGCAGCAACTGCTGCTGCTATCACACCGATTCGACACGAGCAGCAGCTGTTCGACGTTGCATCTGCGGCAGCAATATTTATTGGCCGCCGCGGCTGTCGTGATCGGTCGAGGTGGGAAAAGACGCGCGCTGAAATCGAGGCGAGTGTTACAACCAGTAATGTAATAATCGACTGGTAATGTAATGATCGACCAGTAATGTAATAATCGACCGGTAATGTAATAATCGACCGGTAATGTAATACATCGACCAGTAATGTAATAAAAATTATGATGATTATCATTATGATGGTGATGATGATGATGTTAATACTGACGATGTAGAAGGTGATGATGTGGGTAATAAACGATTATGATGATGATGACAATTAAGGGGTCATCTTAGTGACGATGATAATGATGATGATGATAACGATGGTGATGATGAGGGTGATAAATGGTTATGATGATAATGAGGAAGAAGATGAAGATAATTAAGCGGTCTTAGTGATGATGATGATGACGAAGATGATGACAATGAGGGTGATCATTATTACGATTATGAGGGCGAAGACAATGACACCTTAAGTCTCATCATCCTGCTCCTCCTCCTCATCGTCATCCTCATGTTCAACTTTATACTGGCTAACCATGCTGACACCCACTCGACGTTCACAAACGTACGATTAACACAGGAATCTCAGTACGAGTGAGCCGCATGTTTTCTGGGAGGACATATGGAATACCGTTCTTATAACCTCCCAGGTAGCGCTAAAATAAACCCTTAATTACCTTCCATCTTTCTCCTCCTATTTATCATCATCATTACTATTTATCATCTTCATCATCAACGTCATCATAATCATCTTCATCGTTTTTATTACATTACCGGTCGAGTTATTACATTACCAGTCGATTATTATATTACAGGTCGATTTATTACATTACCGGTCGATTGGTACAACCAGTAATGTAATAATCGACCGGTAATGTAATAATCGACCAGTAATGTAATAAAACTGATGATGATAATCATTATGATTATGATGATGATGATGTTAATAATGATGATGTAGAATGTGATGATGTGGGTGATAAACGATTATGATGACGACGACAATTAAGGGGCGATTTTAGTGACGATGATAATGATGATGATGGTGATGATTATGACGATGATGATGATGATAATGATTATGATGCTGATGGTAATGATGATGGTGATAATGATAATGATGATAACGATGGTGATGATGAGGGTAATAAATGGTTATGATGATGAGAGGAAGATTATTAAGACAATTAAGCGGTTTTAGTGATGATGATGATGACGATGATGACAATGAGGGTGATCATTATTACGGTTATGTGGACGAAGACAATGACACCTTCAGCCTCATCATCCTACTCCTCCTCCTCATCGTCATCCTCATGTTCATATAACCTCCCAGGTAACGCACGGCAGTAACTACATGTTGGCATACAATCGGACGGAGTCAGACAGAGTGGTAAGGAAGAAGAGGGGGGGTCATTAAAAAGGGTCATCTCAACACATGAAAGAGGTAATCTACACTCAATTAAGGGATCATCTCAAACAATTATTTAAGGGATAATTAAAAATGCTTAATAACTGGTCA
>BSQZ01000137.1:119672-167172 GCA_033239005.1 Lamellibrachia satsuma
GTTGTGTGATGACGACACTATCACCGTTTCAGTCTCCTCTGGTTGTGTGATGGCGACACAACCACCCTTTCAGTCTCCTCTGGTTGTTTACAGTAACAAAAGTCGATCTTGAACTGCTGACAAATAGACCCCCCCTTGTAACTGTCTCAATTTTTATCTCACAGAACTTTCGTTGATAACACCAGACTGCTGAAGCGATTACCTTTCTACGTATCACGCCAGATTACAACTTGAAGTACAATTTTTTATTTTAATCGCATAAAAATTCATACCCATTTTCACAATAATTTTCTCTGCAATTACTTCTGCCACCGTACCGACCGACCCCTGCGTCTTATTCAATACTTTACGGTAACAAATGTTGATCCGCCACGAACCGCACACAAACAGATGCCCATTTCCCTAACCATAACCCTAAAATGCCATAACTATTTGGTGATATTGCTTGTAACTGTCTCAGTTTTTATCTCACAGAACTTTCGTTGATAACACACCGGACTGCTGGAGCGATTACCTTTCAAAGTGTTTCGCCAGATTTCAAATTGAATATGTATTTTATTTTAATCGCTTAAAAAATCATTCCCATTTTCAAAATCATTATCTCTGCAATTACTTCAGCCATCCTACCAACCGACCCTAGTCGATCGGCCGTAAACTGCGGACAAAGGTACCCCTCCATAGGGAGGTGGGAATGTGTTAGATTTAATTTTGTCTTCTCAAAATGAATTAGTTGATAATGTTAAAGTACACGAACCATTGGGTTCAAGTGACCATAACCCAATCCATTTAAAAAAAAATAAAAACAGGGAATACATATAAAAACAATGGAGGAGGAACTTCAACAAAGGCAAATATAAAGAGATGAGAACATATCTAGCAAATATAGATTGGAATAACTTGCTGAAGAACAATACAGCAACAGAATGCTGGACTTGTTTAAAATATGAGATTGAGGGCATTATTGAGAAATTTGTTCCATTAAGAAAACAAGGGAAACGGTCCAGGAAGAAACACCTGTCAAAAGAGGCTATTAGAAAAATTGCTCACAAACAGATGCTGTGGAAGGTATATAAACACACTGGAAATGTAGAAGACTACACAAACTACAAAGAGGCACTTAATCTAGCTACAACTGAAATAAAAAAATCTAAAAGAACCTTTGAAAAAAAATTGGCAGGTAATAGCAGAGTTTCTATGCTTATGTAAGGAGTAAACAGAAAGTTCAAGATAAGGGCGGACCACTGGAAAACAACAGTGAAAACAATTTCAGACGGGTTTCAAATGGCAGAGGTCTTAAATGAGTATTTCAGCTCAGTTTTTACCACAGAAAATATCAGCTCACTTCCAGTTCCATTTACTAAATTTGAGGGCAATAAATCAGAACATTTGGGGCAGTTATTTGTAACTCCTGAAATGATAGCAAAGAAAATTAAGAAGATGAAAGATAATAAATCACCTGGAGTTGATGAGATACCACCAAAACTGCTTAAGGAAATTGTTGTGCAAATTAGTACACCACTAGCAAAAGTGTTTAACTTGTCACTAGAAGAAGGAATAGTTCCTTCAGAATGGAAAGAAGCAAACATTACACCGCTATTTAAGAAAGGATCGAGGAACAAACCAGAAAATTACAGACCAGTGAGTTTAACATTAGTTGTATGTAAATTACTCTAAACAATAATTAGAGACCACATGGTGGAATTCCTTGTAAAACATAAATTAATAAATACATCTCAAAATGGGTTCCTAAAAGCAAGGTCATGTCTAACCAATCTCTTATGTTTTTTGGAAGAAATTACAAAGTGGGTAGATGACGGGTCACCAGTGGATGCTGTCTACTTAGATTTTCAGAAAGCTTTTGATAAAGTGCCACATCAAAGATTGTTACTAAAAGCCCATGATGATGTAATAAACTGGATAGAAAAGTGACTTACACACAGAAGACAGAGAGTAATAGTAAATCGTGAGATTTCAAACTGGAAATCTGTTCTGAGTGGGGTACCACAGGGATCAGTATTAGGACCTATACTGTTTTTAATATATATAAATGATTTGGAAAATGACATATCTAGCAAAGTACTCAACTTTGCAGATGACAAAAAAGTATTCAGAAAGGTTACTAATGATACAGATAAACAAAGTTTACAGGATGATCTAGATAAATTAGTTAAATGGTCAGAAAAATGGCAAATGGTATTCAATTTTGGGAAGTATAAATGCATACACACAGGACATGGAAACATGGACGAAGAATATAAAATGGGTGATGCTGTACTAGGTAGAACCACACAAGAAAAGGACTTAGGTGTAACATTAAGTGCTGGCATGAAAGTTTCAGAGCAATGTGGGATTGCTGCTTCGAAAGGAAGTCAAATTCTAGGGCTAATGAGGAGAACTATCACGTATAAGGAGAAATAGCTAATTGTACCCCTGTACAAAGCAATAGTTAGACCACATTTGGAATATTGTATACAAGCATGGAGGCTGTATCGTAAGAAGGACATAGACAAGCTAGAAAGAATACAACGAAGAGCAACTAAAATGATTCCAGAATTGAGATACCTTAGTTACGAACAACACTTGAGACCAGGAGACTAAAAGGAGACCAAATAGAAGTGTTTAAAATAGTGAACGGTTATGAGGATGTTGGTAGGAATATGTTCTTCAAACTTAAAGAAGGCAGTAGAACCAGAAGACACAAAGCAGCATTAGTTAAGGAGCAGTGAAGGTTGGACATGAGAAAGTACTCTTTCTCACAGAGGGTGATAAATGAATGGAACAAACTGCCAAATGATTGTGTTAATGCTAGTAGTGTGAATATGTTTAAAAATAAAATTGACTGATATATGATAAGAGCGGGCTACACACAGATGATAAAATTGTTGGACTCTCGATAAGCCAATGGCTTCCTTGTCCACTTGCCATCTGGAACTTGTTGTTTGCGATGGCAATCTTGTTAAATCTTGTTAAATCCATTTCCCTCTAAGTCACAACGAGGGTAAACGTTCAGGGATTTCCGTCGAGTAGACAATTGACTACAATCTGCTTACGTATGCACTGCTGAGATCTCATTCGCCGGCCGCCATTGCGCCCGCCACTGCGCCTGCCACTGCGCCCGCCTGGGCTGGCCCGACAGCTTCCCCTCGTCAACGCCGCCAAGCACAACCAACGCAGCGCACAAGTGGTTGTTTGCACAGTTCTCTCTCTCTCACACGCACGCACGCACGCACCGACACACACACACACACACACACACACACACACATTGTCACACACACAGTGTCACACACACAGTGTCACGCACGCACGCACGCACGCCCGCACACACTCCACACACACACCACACACAAACACACACATATATACCATAATTTGTTATGTAGTCCATTTCATAACAACTCAACCATCACATTTACCCATGCAATGGGTACAACACGTCTCCAACAAGTCTACATGCTTAATTAATAAGTCGACACAATTAATATAGACATACAGACCAAATGCAACCAGTGTAACTGACTGCTAATATGTTGCCTTGTAGCCATACGATGTCCCAATTTGCTCGGAAAAATTCCATGATGTATTGGAGTAAAGAAAAATTGTCTTCATTCTTTAGCCACTGCTCGGCTAATACTCCCTTGGCTTGGGCCTTGTGTGACTCAAATAGCCCATTTCGACAATTAAACTTTTAAAATTAATTTTTTATTAACGTGTGATAAAAACAATAGTTTCCATGTGCATAGTTAAACCATTTGTAAGTGCGGAGATAGTAAAGTCGGGTCATACCAGCAGACATTAATCACAATCACCAAAAGTTTAAAAAAACATACATTTTCAGACCGTATGTTGCCTTGTAGCCATACGATGTCCCAATTTGCTCGGAAAAATTCCATGATGTATTGGAGTAAAGAATAATTGTCTTCATTATTTAGCCACTGCTCGGCTAATACTCCCTTGGCTTGGGCCTTGTGTGACTCAAATAGCCCATTTCGACAATTAAACTTTTAAAATTAATTTTTCATTAACGTGTGATAAAAACAATAGTTTCCATGTGCATAGTTAAACCATTTGTATGTGCGGAGATAGTAAAGTCGGGTCATACCAGCAGACATTAATCACAATCACCAAAAGTTTAAAAAAACATACATTTTCAGATCGTTGTGACAAATCAAACATGTTCCAATAACATGTTCAATCACGGGGTGGTACCTTGTAACTGTCGCTGCTGTAGTTTCCTTGGAAACAAGGGTGGCTCAACTAACACTGCCTTCCACCTGCAATGCAAAAATGATATTTGAACCGAAACTTTCAAATTAACAGATAACAGTCAAATAAAAAATATTGTTAATGAAAACACATTTGGGGGAGTCACAATGTTAGAATATATATAGTTTAAGCGTAAAAACGAACTTCACACCTATAATAATGGACACATATTTATAAGAGACCTTTCCTAAACTCCCTTTAATTTCACAGCACATTTCTATACATGGGTTTCACCAGTTTAATTCATAATATGAAGAAAAGTGTCATTTTAATGTCTTCGAAGATTATTTGACAGTTGCTGTTATGCGCTATCCATTTGTATATCCAACAACAGTGTCCATGACACGGTTCATGTTTCATTCTCATCGTCTTCCTCCGCATCGTTGTGTTTGTCACCGCCCGACTCACTGTCCGAGCCGCCCACTGCTTGTGCTCTGTCAGACGTCCGCTCTCCTGACTCTACGTATCGGTGAAATGTCCCTGCAAAGCCAGGCATTCACTCATTAATAACAACCAGGGTTGTTTGATTTAAATCATTTGATTTAAATCATTGATTTAAATCATGATTTAAATCACTCAAAAAAAATTGAGCATTTCAACAAAGTTTCTTGCCATGAAACCTTCACAGATGGATTGGAATTAGTTGAATTTCTTGTGACATCGGTTCTTTCTAATTTGAATGCAGTGAAGCCACAAATATTTGCCTTCAAGAGGCAGCATCTTTTCAAGCCAGAAGCCCTGAGATAAAATCCACCTTAAGCAAACACTTGTACTAGTTGTTCCCAATTCAGTATGTTGACTCGAGTGAGACCGGCTGCACTAGTATACAAGCTTGTTAACAAATACAAATGCAAGGAATGCGCATTTGAATATTGAGCATTTGAATGCGCATTCAAATGCCTCCATAAAATTGTAAATGCATTTGCATTTGCACGCGTACCTTAAACATTTGCATTTGAATGTGACCCACAAACATTTGATTTGTCAAATGCACAACCAAATGCGCAATCAAATGCTTGCATAATCTTTTGAATAATTATTATTGTTAGATTCACTTTCACAAGTTCACAACATGCAATTGGAAAAAGTGCTCTATAGTGAGCAGTACCCTCAGCAGATTATGAAATCATTGTCCGACCTGTTAATCCACTTCACAGTGTGCTTTTTGAAAAAGTGCTCTGTAGGTCAACTGGTCAATACCTGAGCTGTTAATCATACATGAAAAGACCAACTGGTCTATAAGTTGATGGTTTCAGAGATTACCTGTTCATTGAAACAAATAAAACAATGCAGACAAATGACTCCCTTGTGTTGTGTTGGCACTGTTGGGGTGGGTTGGATTGGCAGCTCATTGGGGGAGTAAACATTAGCAATGCCAGCCCTAAATATTTACAGCCAGAGAGTGATTAGTGATAGCTGCAATTAGATTTAACAAGATTTAACAAGATTTGCCATCCAAGCCAAAGGCCCAGATGGCAAGTGGACAAGGAAGCCATTGGCTTATCGAGAGTCCAACAATGTTCATCTACGTGTAACCCGCCCTCCTGAAATATGTGTCAACCTTGTTTTTAAACATATCCACCAGGTTATCTCCCCAGTGGACAGTCTATTGTCTTGGGTTCCCATTCCATTCTGGCCTACCTGAATGATTAGCCTTTCATTCCCTGTCATGGTTCCCAGTAAATTGTCAATTGTCTATTCCTCCCTCCCATTTCCACCACCTCTGCAGGCCTGGAACTGTGTGACTCAGTGTATGACTCTACAGAAATGTTCATGTAGTGGGATTGGTATGTAGTGGTACTTGGTGATTACAATAATGTACTACTGTATTTATTAAATTAATAATGTGTTTGTATACATTACATTGTTTTTTCTCTAAATAAAACGAAACGTTAATATAAACCCAAAACATTTGAAATTAATTCAAATGCATTTGCAGATGTGTAACCAAAACTTTTGCATTTGCGACCCCAAAATTGTATTTGAATGCGTTGACATGCATTTGTTAACATGCCTGATAGTATAGTGTGGTGCCTATTTGCAGTCTGGCTAGAGTACACTGAGCCCTGGACAGGTGCTAAATCACCCTCTTAACAAACAATGACCACAAAGGTCATTGCCAGCCACAACATGTCTTCTAATTTAACAAGATTTAACAAGATTTGCCATCCACGCCAAAGGCCCAGATGGCAAGTGGACAAGGAAGCCATTGGCTTATCGAGAGTCCAACAATGTTCATCTACTTATAGCCCGCCCTCCTGAGATATGTGTCAACCTTGTTTTTAAACATATTCACTCTGCTAGCAGTTACACAATCTGTAAACAATTTGTTCCATTCATTTATTGTCCTCTGTGAGAACGAGTGCTTCCTGATGTCCAATCTACATTGATCCTTTACTAATTTTACCTCATGTCCTCTAGTTCTGCTATCCTTCTTGAGTGAGAAAAACATATTTCTATCAATATTTTCATACCCATTCAATATCTTAAAAACTTCAATCTGATCTCCTCTTAACCTCCTTGTCTCTAGAGTTGTTAAACCACATTCTTTCAGGCGTTCTTCATAACTAAGGTCTCTCAGTTCTGGAATAATTTTAGTTGCTCTCCTTTGTATGCGTTCAAGCGTATCTATATCCTTCTTACGATATGGTCTCCATGCTTGTATACAGTATTCTAAATGAGGTCTAACTATTGCTTTATAAAGAGGTATAATTAACTTTTTTCCCTTGTATGTTATGTTTCTTCTAATCAATCCAAGAATTTGATTACCCTTTGAAGCTGCAATACCACACTGCTCTGAAACTTTCATATCAGCGCTTATTGTAACTCCTAAGTCCTTTTCTTTTACAGTAGTACCCAGAACAGTATCTCCCATTTTATAGTTTACATTCAAGTTCCCATGTCCTGTATGTAGGCATTCACATTTCCCAAAATTGAACAACATCTGCCATTTCTCAGACCATTTCACTAATCTGTCTAGATCGTTTTGTAAATGTTGTTTATCACCATCAGTATTAACCTTTCTAAACAGTTTTGTGTCATCCGCAAATTTCAGTACGTTACTTGTTATACTGTCGTCCAAGTCATTGATATAAATTAAGAATAATATAGGTCATAATACTGATCCTTGAGGTACCCCACTCAAAACCGATTTCCAATTTGAAACTTCTCCATCTACTACAACTCGTTGTCTTCTGTCAGTCAGCCATTGTTCTATCCAGTCAGTTATGCTATCCCCGATACCATGGGATTTTAATTTAAGTAGTAATCTTTGATGTGGCACTTTGTCAAAAGCTTTCTGAAAATCTAAGTAGATAATATCTACTGGCGATCCCACGTCTATCCACTTAGTGATTTCGTCCAAAAAACATAACATATTTGTTAAGCATGTCCTCGCTTTAAGGAATCCATGTTGAGATGAATTTAATAATTTATGCGTAACGAGGAATTCCACCATATGGTCTTTAATTAACCTTTCTAATAATTTACAAATCACTGACGTTAAACTCACTGGTCTGTAATTCTCTGACTTATTTCTCGAACCCTTTTTAAATAATGGTATGATGTTTGCTTCTTTCCATTCAAACGGAACAACTCCCTCTTTTAATGACAAGTTGAATACTCTTGCAAGTGGTATACTGATTTGTTCTACTGTTTCCATTAGTAATTTTGTGATGTGTTATCCTTCATTGCCTTTATTTTCTTAGCTACCAATTCTGGAGTTACAACTAACGGACCTAAATAGTCAGATTTAGCCCCCTGAAATTTAGCATCAGCAACTGGTAATGAACTAATATCTTCTTTGGTAAACACTGAACTGAAGTAACCATTTAGGTCTTCCGCCATTAAAAACCCCTGTGATATTATATTTCCAGCACTGTCTTCTAGAGGTCCAACCTTGTCTTGTACGTTTTGTTTACTCCTGACATATGCATAAAAACTCTTGCTGTCATTTTTTATGTTACATGCTAGTTTTTGCTCATAGCTTCTTTTAGATTGTCTGATTTCAGTTGTAGCTGCATTAAGTGCCTCTTTGTATTTTGCATAGTCTTCGTCCTTTCTGGTACGCCTATAAACCCTCCACATAGTTTGTTTTAGCATTATTTTTCTAATAGCCTCTTTTGACAAGTGTTTCTTTCTACACCGTTTTCCTTGTTTTTGGAAGGGAACAAATTTATCGATGATACTCTCAATTTCATATTTTAGAATATTCCAACATTCAATTGCGGTCTTATTCATCAGCATGTTATTCCAATCTAGCTTTGCTAAGTATTTTCTCATATCTTTGTAGTTACCTTTGTGGAAGTTTCTCTTGTACGTTTTCTTATTTTTACTTTCTGATTTTACATTGATGTCAAAATGTATTTGATTATGGTCACTATTACCCAATGGTTCAAATATTTTTACATTGTCCACTAATTCTTTTTGTGATGACAAAACTATATATAATACATTTTCTCCCCTGGTTGGTTCTAGTACGTGCTGAGTAAGAAAGCTATCCTGGATTAAAAATAGAAATTGTTGGTCCTCAATCCCTGTGCTCTCTAGAGAATTCCATTGTATGTGTCCATGGTTAAAATCTCCCATTATGATACATTCCCCTTTACTAACTTCCTTTATAGCGTTTTTTATTTTTGTGTTGTCCTCTTCGTTTATGTTTGGACTTCGGTAAACTAATCCAATAGTTAATTTTGAATTTCCTGAAACAATTTTGCACCAAACAGCTTCATCGCAATCTGCTTCCCTATCTAGTTTTATTTCATAAGCCTGAATATATTCTTTAACATATAAAATATCTATGTTGGCCCATGATTCAGTTATACCAATAACATTGATGGCCTAAGGAACTACAAGCAGCTGTGGACACTACAATGAGCCCAACATCATATCCAAGGTATCTACTCTGTATAAACATGTATTATGTTTTAGAGTGGTCATTTGCTTGTAAGTGGTTATTTTGCTAAAGTACTTCTAATGTTGTTTAATGGTCATATTTCTGAGTTTACAGTTAAACAGGACAAAGGTGCTAAGGTTTAAATTGATTATTATTTTTCAGCATATAAATGTTAGCACTGGTAATAGACTGCTGACAGTTCTGATACAATATTAAAGTGACATTTTTGTTGCTGTTTTAAGTCAACCTATATTATAATTATATTACCTGTACATAAAATGTTCTACCAGTGTCTAAAATCATGTACCCTCTGTTAAGATTCAGGTATACATCAGATTTTTTTATGATTTTTTTCCAACCCTGATAGCAACATATGTTTATTTCAGACACAAGTCAACAAGACAATTTATATCCGTATTGCAAACGTTAATACAATACTATGATGCCAAATCACACAAAAGCAAATAGGCAGTGGCATATCTAGGATATCGCAAAGGGAGAGGCCGGGGGGGGGGGCAAGTTTAGTCACCCACTAGTTTACCCTTCCACCATGTAGTGGCGCAACATATTACATAAAAAAAAATGTCAGCCAAATCAGGGCTATGGCCCATTGCCCTCCCATTAAATACACCACTAAAAATAGGATACTTTATACTGTGAAAACATAATATTGGTTTTACTATATTACCGAACGTGAGAGCGAAATGTACACACGTGTATGTCAGTGTGCAGTCCGAAGAAGGTATTTGTTTGGAGTGTTAACAGGAAACAGGGAATCAAAAGCCAAAACGGAATGGGCATGCAGCATAAGGCATGCTGCAGAGATGTCATTAGGCCATAACTTCAGAATGGTGGCAGACCGCTTTAAGTGATGCAGCATCATCAGCGAGGTCACAAATGACCAAATATGATCAGTGAAGTAACGGTAACTTTTTATGTAGCGTGGTATTGTTCTCAGTACTATTCAAAGCGCTTTACATTTCACACACTGGCAGACTTGATCATTCCAATAACATCTCGACGTCTGTGAAGTACGCATGGATAGGCTAAGTGCTGTGGTAGAAATTGGAGTCAGCTAGACAAAGAGACTGATGTTGCAGAAGTGTCTTCTGGAATCCCTGAGGCGGTCAGTTCAAGTGGTGCATTGCACATTGCCACACATATATCATCACCATCATCATCTTGAGAAGCTGTGACTTTGCTGACTTGACATAATTACGACTGTAAATAAACCACTGACAATGATTTAACTAATCTGCCTCCTGTCAGTGACCAAGGTTTTAAATTCATGAGTTCAAGGAACTAAATTAAAAATTCCATGACCTCCCTGACCAAAATTCAATGTTCTGTGATAAAAATATTTTTTACAACAGCCTCAACAAGCTCCCCATACAGCTGTCCACAACGGCTTACACGCTCCCTACAGCCGTCCACAATGGACTCCAAACTCCCAACAGCCATCCACAATGGCCTCCGAGCTCCCCTACATCCGTCCACAACGGCCTCCGAGCTCCCCTACAGCCATCCACAATGGCCTCCGAGCTCCCCTACAGCCGTCCACAATGGCCTCTGAGCTCCCCTACAGCCATCCACAATGGCCTCCGAGCTCCCCTACAGCCATCCACAATGGCCTCCGAGCTCCACTACAGCCATCCACAATGGCCTCCGAGCTCCACTACAGCCATCCACAATGGCCTCCGAGCTCCCCTACAGCCATCCACAATGGCCTCCGAGCTCCCCTACAGCCATCCACAATGGCCTCCGAGCTCCACTACAGCCATCCACAATGGCCTCCGAGCTCCCCAACAGCCATCCACAATGGCCTCCGAGCTCCCCTACAGCCATCCACAATGGCCTCCGAGCTCCACTACAGCCGTCCACAGTGGCCTTCGAGCTCCCCTACAGCCGTCCACAACGGCCTCCGAGCTCCTCTACAGCCATCCACAACGGCCTTCGAGCTCCCCTACAGCCGTCCACAATGGCCTCCAAGCTCCCAACAGCCGTCACAATGGCCTCCAAACTTCCCTAAGCCATCCACAATGGCCTCCAAGCTCCCCTATAGCCATCCAAAATGGCCTCCAAGCTCCCATACAGCCATCCACAATGGCCTCCAAGCTCCTCTACAGCTGTCCACAATGGCCTCGAAGCTCCCTAAGCCATCCACAATGGCCTCCAAGCTCCCCTACAGCCATCCACAATGGCCTCCAAGCTCCTCTACAGCTGTCCACAATGGCCTCCAAGCTCCCCTACGCCATCCACAATGGCCTCCAAGCTCCCCTAAGCCATCCACAATGGCCTCCAAGCTCCCCTAAGCCATCCACAATGGCCTCCAAGCTCCCCTAAGCCATCCACAATGGCCTCCAAGCTCCCATACAGCCATCCACAATGGCCTCCAAGCTCCTATACAGCCATCCACAACGGTCTCCAAGCTCCCATACAGCCATCAACAACGGCCTCCAAGCTCCCATACAGCCATCCACAACGGCCTCCAAGCTCCCCTAAGCCATCCACAACGGCCTCCAAGCTCCCATACAGCCATCCACAACGGCCTCCAAGCTCCCCTACAGCCATCCACAATGGCCTCCAAGCTCCTCTACAGCTGTCCACAATGGCCTCCAGCTCAGAGTTCTGGCGCATGACACAACAAGACACCAATAGACGCTCCAGCTTCCATACCACCTGCCTACGGAAAATACTTAAAGTGTACTGGCTGAGACCATATCCAACACCAGACTCCACCAAACAACAAAACAACAACACATCTGCTTCATCCAGAAAAAGAGAAGGTGGACATGGCTTGGTCATGTCTACAGGATGAATAACGATCTGCCAGCAAAAACAGTGCTAACCTGGACACCAGAAGAAAACGGAAAAAGACGCAAGCCGAAAACAACGGGCGACGAACAATGGAAGAAGAAATGAAGGCTGCTGGCTTGACATGAAGCACAGCAGCAAGGAGGGTGCAAGACGGGGGTCTGGTGAGATCTTGTGCAAGCCTTATATGCCACACGGTTGACATGAAGCACAGCAGCAAGGAGGGTGCAAGACGGGGGTTTGGTGATATCTTGTGCAAGCCTTATATGCCACACGGTTGATATGGAGCACAGCAGCAAGGAGGGTGCAAGACGGGGGTCTGGTGAGATCTTGTGCAAGCCTTATATGCCACACGGCATGATAAGTAAGTAAGTAAGTAACTTTGCATCCTCCACTTAGTCATCACTGGATATATATGCTTTATATTCATATTGATTAGTCACCACTGCCTTTTTTACATGGATGTAGTATTTCAGAATAAAGTTATCTAATTGAATTTAATTAATACCAATTAATATTAAACACCAATCGATACAAGATAAAACTCAGAAAAGGTAGGAGAATGTAAAACTACCGGATATTATTAATTGTAATTTTTTTGCTAATTTCCATATAAGAGCTGGAAATGGATTTATGATCTGGTACAAGATATCTGTAACATCTACATTTATGATCTGGTACAAGATATCTGTAACATCTACATTTATGATCTGGTACAAGATATCTGTAACATCTGCATTTAACCCCTGTAAAACATCAGTAAGAATTTATAAAGATAAAAGAAAGAATATTTCAACTATTGATGAGATACAATAAACAGATCCTTCAAGTTGGTTGGAGGACAGGTGTTACAGACCCTTCAAGTTGGGTGGAGGACAGGTGTTACAGACCCTTCAAGCTGGATGGAGGACAGGTGTTACAGACCCTTCAAGCTGGGTGGAGGACATGTGTTACAGACCCTTCAAGCTGGGTGGAGGACAGGTGTTACATACCCTTCAAGCTGGGTGGAGAACAGGTGTTACAGACCCTTCAAGCTGGGTGGAGGACAGGTGTTACAGACCCTTCAAGCTGGGTGGAGGACAGGTGTTACATACCCTTCAAGCTGGGTGGAGGACAGGTGTTACATACCCTTCAAGCTGGGTGGAGGACATGTGTTACAGACCCTTCAAGCTGGGTGGAGGACAGGTGTTACAGACCCTTCAAGCTGGGTGGCGGACAGGTGTTACATACCCTTCAAGCTGGGTGGAGGACAAGTGTTACAGACCCTTCAAGCTGGGTGGAGGACAGGTGTTACATACCCTTCAAGCTGGGTGAAGGACAGGTGTTACATACCCTTCAAGCTGGGTGGAGGGCAGGTGTTACATACCCTTCAAGCTGGGTGGAGGACAGGTGTTACATACCCTTCAAGCTGGGTGGAGGACATGTGTTACAGACCCTTCAAGCTTGGTGGAGGACAGGTGTTACAGACCCTTCAAGCTGGGTGGAGGACAGATGTTACAGACCCTTCAAGCTTGGTGGAGGACAGGAGTTACATACCCTTCAAGCTGGGTGGAGGACAGGTGTTACAGAACCTTCAAGCTGGGTGGAGGACAGGTGTTACATACCCTTCAAGCTGGGTGGAGGACATGTGTTACATACCCTTCAAGCTTGGTGGAGTACAGGTGTTACAGACCCTTGAAGCTGGGTGGAGGACAGGTGTCACAGACCCTTCAAGCTGGGTTACCTTGAGTTAAAAATGTACATGTCGTAATTGAAAAGTAATTGAAAAGTCATTAAAAAGTAACAGAAAATATCAACTACAATTTCTCTAATTGCAATTACTTTTAAAAACCAACCGTCATTCTAATTACACTTCAAGAATTAGAAATGGCATTTCAATTCCAATTACATATCTGAACATGCCAATAAATAGACACCTGGGAAGGAGGAAGAACAGTGCACCATTAACCATTTGGCCTTTTGGAAGGGAAACAGATGAAAACAGAGGAAGAGAGAGCAAGATTTAATGTAAAACAGATGTGAGAATTAAAATAAATGACTATGATAACATTGAGACGCTTTCTTCAGGCAGATGGCATAAATAGATGATAACAATCTGGTTCAATCTGGTTCAATCTGGTTCAATCTGGTTCAATCTGGTTCAATCAATGCATTACACATACAATTACTTAAATAGAGTACAAAATTATAAGCATGACAGCTATATCTGAATAAGACATTGGATAAAGCAATTAACGAAACTATTAAATAGTGCGGATCTATATCAGAAAAACTTTAAATTACATCAATGGTGCATGGCTACTTTGCAGTTGCATTAACTACAGTTATAGGTGTACATGTTACATGAACATTGGGGAAAGAGTATAATATGTATGTATGCGTACATGCATGTATGTACGTACACATATGTATGTACGTACACATATGTATGTACACGCATGTATATAATCAATCCAATTTTACTTTGCCAATTGTTGCTGTATTTAACTGTTTACACGCACAGTATATATCTTACAATATGTTTTTTTTAGACAAAACAAACAAAGTTGAGCGGTGGCAGTGATGACAGTGGTGGCAGTGGTGACAGTGGTGACAGTGGTGACAGTGGTGACAGTGGTGGTAGTGATGACAATGGTGGCAGTGGTGACAGTGGTGACAGTGGTGGTAGTGATGACAGTGGTGGCAGTCGTGGCAGTGGTGGTAGTGGTGGTAGTGATAACAGTGGTGGCACTGGTGACAGTGGTGGCAGTCGTGGCAGTGGTGGTAGTGGTGGTAGTGATGACAGTGGTGGCAGTGGTGACAGTGGTGGTAGTGATGACAGTGGTGGCAGTGGTGACAGTGGTGGTAGTGATGACAGTGGTGGCAGTGGTGGTAGTGATGACAGTGGTGGCAGTGGTGACAGTGGTGGTAGTGATGACAGTGGTGACAGTGGTGGTAGTGATGACAGTGGTGGCAGTGGTGACAGTGGTGGTAGTGATGACAGTGGTGACAGTGGTGGTAGTGATGACAGTGGTGGCAGTGGTGACAGTGGTGGTAGTGGTGACAGTGGTGGTAGTGGTGGTAGTGATGACAGTGGTGACAGTGGTGGTAGTGGTGACAGTGGTGGTAGTGATGACAGTGGTGACAGTGGTGACAGTGGTGGTAGTGATGAGAGTGATGACAGTGGTGACAGTGGTGGTAGTGATGAGAGTGGTGGCAGTGGTGACAGTGGTGGTAGTGATGACAGTGGTGGCAGTGGTGGCAGTGGTGGTAGTGGTGGTAGTGATGAGAGTGATGACAGTGGTGGCAGTGGTGGTAGTGATGAGAGTGGTGGCAGTGGTGACAGTGGTGGTAGTGATGGCAGTGGTGACAGTGGTGGTAGTGATGACAGTGGTGGCAGTGGTGGTAGTGATGAGAGTGATGACAGTGGTGGCAGTGGTGGTAGTGATGAGAGTGGTGGCAGTGGTGACAGTGGTGGTAGTGATGGCAGTGGTGACAGTGGTGGTAGTGATGACAGTGGTGGCAGTGGTGGTAGTGATGAGAGTGGTGGCAGTGGTGACAGTGGTGGTAGTGATGGCAGTGGTGACAGTGGTGGTAGTGATGACAGTGGTGGCAGTGGTGGCAGTGGTGGTAGTGATGACAGTGGTGGCAGTGGTGACAGTGGTGACAGTGGTGGTAGTGATGGCAGTGGTGGTAGTGATGACAGTGGTGACAGTGGTGGTAGTGATGACAGTGGTGGCAGTGGTGGCAGTGGTGGTAGTGATGACAGTGGTGGCAGTGGTGACAGTGGTGACAGTGGTGGTAGTGATGACAGTGGTGGTAGTGATGACAGTGGTGACAGTGGTGGTAGTGATGGCAGTGGTGGCAGTGGTGGCAATAACTTACTCCGTTGTCTCTCGGACATAAACCTCAGTTCTTGCTCCACCTGACTTTGCTTTGCCCTCTGCTCAGACGGCGTCAACTCAGGCCTGCAACCACACAGCAAAGTCTATTCACTACAACAACATGGCGGTGACTACAGGTCGTTAACAAAGGCGATGAAGTCAGCGAACACGACACGTCGTTAACAAAGGCGATGACGTCAGCGAAAACGACAGGTCGTTAACAAAGGCGATAACGTTAGCGAACACGACACGTCGTTAACAAAGGCGACGACGCCGGCGAACACGTCAGGTCGTTAACAAAGGCGATGACGTCAGCGAACACGACACGTCGTTAACAAAGGCGATGACGTCAGCGAAAGCGACAGGTCGTTAACAAAGGCGATGACGTCAGCGAACACGACACGTCGTTAACAAAGTCGATGACGTCAGCGAACACGACACGTCGTTAACAAAGGCGATGATGTCAGCGACCACATCAGGTCTTTAAGCAAAGGCGATGACGTCAGCGAACACGACACGTCGTTAACAAAGGCGACGACGCCGGCGAACACGTCAGGTCGTTAACAAAGGCGATGACGTCAGCGAACACGACACGTCGTTAACAAAGGCGATGACGTCAGCGAAAGCGACAGGTCGTTAACAAAGGCGATGACGTCAGCGAACACGACACGTCGTTAACAAAGTCGATGACGTCAGCGAACACGACACGTCGTTAACAAAGGCGATGATGTCAGCGACCACATCAGGTCTTTAAGCAAAGGCGATGACGTCAGCGAACACGACACGTCGTTAACAAAGGCGATGACCTCAGCGAACACGACAGGTCGTTAACAAAGGCGATGACGTCAGCGAACACGACACGTCGTTAACAAAGGCGATGACGTCAGCGAAAGCGACAGGTCGTTAACAAAGGCGATGACGTCAGCGAACACGACAGATCGTTAACAAAGGCGATGACATCAGCGAACACGACAGGTCGTTAACAAAGGCGATGACGTCAGCTAACACGACACGTCGTTAACAAAGTCGATGACGTCAGCGAACACGACACGTCGTTAACAAAGGCGATGATATCAGCGAGCACAACAGGTCTTTAAGCAAAGGCGATGACGTCAGCCAACACGACACGTCGTTAACAAAGGCGATGACGTCAGCGAACACGACAGGTCGTTAACAAAGGCGATGACGTCTATGTCGATAGACAAATCGGCGAAGACGTTCGTCGCAATGTCGCATTTCTGCGAATTACTATTATATGAACTACTTTCCTGTTGAGGTAAATGTTAGAGTGTATATAGACGGATGACATAAACAAAGTTATGTAATG
The DNA here is from genome assembly GCA_033239005.1 of Lamellibrachia satsuma. Lineage (NCBI taxonomy): Eukaryota > Metazoa > Annelida > Polychaeta > Sabellida > Siboglinidae > Lamellibrachia > Lamellibrachia satsuma. The sequence goes on from BSQZ01000137.1 coordinate 136,837, forward strand.
GTATCCAAGTGTTGTGTGGGAGCCCACATTAGAAGTTTATTGTTAAGCGTGGGGCATGGTCATGTTATGTAATAATTGTACCCATGGTGTTTTAGCTTTTGGCATGGTACATTTTTTAGTAAAAGGGGTATCAACGTAATGGAACCGTCCATAGAGGTTTATTAATTTTGGTTGGCTGACGCCTACGTTGTGATATGGTGGGAAAGTTACCTAGCGATGGTTATAAGATGAGAAGTATATGATATTCGCCGTCTCCACGATTATTTGACATCCGGCCTTCGACCTCGCGAAGAAAGGCGGCTACAAGCCGACGTCCGTGAAAGAGGCTATGTGAGGACTCAAGAGGGCGTTCACGTACGTCAGGCTCGCGGCGATGACGGAACTGTTTTCGGCCGATTTCTGCCGGCAGGCCGAAGAGAGGATCGGCAACTGGACGATCAACCTGAAGGCGGACGCGGCGAGACAACGGCACCTGCACAGGGAGGCCGAAGACGACATCGTGAGGAAGCTGATACAGTTGCTGCCGAAGTTCGACGTCCTCTCCACCGTGCGAGACGCAATGCGCATCGCGGAAGAGCTGGCCTCGGACGGCGACAGGATGGCGACGGCCAGCGAGTTCCGTCGGCTCCGCGACTACGTCCTCATCGAGGTGGCCCGGTCGAACGGCCAGCGATCGGGGGGCGCCCTGCAGATGACCGTCGACGAGTTCCACCGCTCGTCGGTGGTGCACGGCCATCGCGTCGTTCACGTGGCGTGCCACAAGACTTGGACGACGTACGGACTTATCGGAGGAGTATCATTGCCACGCGGCGACGTTCGTGACGGTGCGATCCGGTATCGTGCCGCAGACGTGCCCGTATTCTGTTCGCGACTGCCAGCGGCGGCAGCTTGCCGGCGTCTCACCTCACCGCCTGGATGACCGAGGCGTTTCGTTGCGACAGCGTGGCCGTGAACGACCGACGCGACACGCGTGCGCGATCACGGCGACGCAACTCCGGAAGGCGCACATCGCCTGCGCTCGTTCGGCCGACCGCCAGCCGGGCGAGATGTACGACCTGTCCCGCCACATACTCCATCCTCTCGGCACGCAGCAGGCGAGTTACGTAGTGGCCGATCGCAACGCGCAGTCCGTGCTCGTCCACAGACAGCGGACACGTACCACCGACTAACGCCAGCAGCATCGCCGCCACCCGTGCCAGCGTGGCGAGAACAGTCTGTGGCTTCAGGGTCGGCAGTGACGCAACGACACCGCCCGCTGCTCCTGCTGCTGATAAAGTTGGAACAGTGCTGATATATATGATATATATATATATATGATATATACATATATATTATATATATACACACACACATGTAGCTCGGTGGCTCACACACACGCTGCCTGCCCATATCACCAAGCACGTCACCCGCACCGAATCGTCAGTGTGTCCATGTGAGCTCGCTTCCTCCTCCCTGCATTTGTCCTTCAGGTTATGTGCATATTTCCATGGACATATATTTACTGGACTGCCAGCTTTGCGCGTGCCATGCGTTGCGCCTCTGGTGGAGTTTGTGTTAGCTGCTCGGGCTCGACAGTTTGTATTGTTTACTTCCGGTCTCATTTCGCAACATGGAGCTTGACATCGATGCGATTCTTGCGGTAATTTTAATGTTGATTTTGTTTTACAGTTTACATTTTAAGTAAAAGCACCTCTAGGCATGGACTATATCTTTCTTTCAAGAAAATAATGTGCTAATTTATTAAATGATATGCGTTTGAGTCGGCTGGATTTTTAGCAGGGGACATCGCAGCCTCAGCTAGCGTTTGAGTATATGCTAATATGTTATAGTAGCTTAGGAATTGAATGACTCACTCCTTAATATATGACAATTTAGCTTCTGTGTGTGCAGGAACATTTTTCCCAAATGAATGATCAACTTGATGTGAAGGTCTCAAGAGCAAAGGAAATAAACAAACCCCATGGGCCATGTGTCCAAGGTGAGTGTAAATACAATATTGAATAATAACAGTAGAATTAATAATTGTTTTTTTTTACCAATGGCAATGGCATTTTAGCCACACCTGTGTGTGAAATGATCACGCACGTTTTAATGCAATATTATTAATAGCTATAGCTGTTCGCACTTGCTCTAATCTCTTAGAACATATTGAAGAATTAAGGTGGATGGGTATCCCAAGAATTGGATTGCATGTTCTGTATTAACGGTTGTTTGTGTCAGGACAGCAGGGAGTAGAGAGACAGGAGTTATGGCAACATTTTTCTCTGCCTCTGTGTAATATGATTTTATCTGCTTCTGGGTAATCTGAACATGCATGTCTACCTTTTGTAAGATAACCGATTCATTCTGTCCATAGGCCACATCAAGTGCAGCTATAAATTTGATGGCCGAGCATAGCCATAGCCATAGGATATCGTACCGTAAAAGACGTTCCTTCAAGCTAGATGTCATCCCAACAACATTTTCTGCGTCGAATGTTCGACGTACACCCAAGACCAAGTCGCGACAAACAACAGTCATCTCCAAGACAAAGAGAGCAGGTAGGCCTAACTACCTGACTGATTGATATCAAGGGGAAACGTATATGGCTTATTTCAGTGAAAGTGTAGCAAAACATTGCTGGTCTTTGGCCATCACACAAAATTGCTACCCTTAGGCGAACGACTTTTAAAAAACCACCAACCCTATTCTCAAGCCTGATAGATACTACTACTTTTAATATTTGCGTGTGTGCGTGCGTATGTTCTAACAACCATCATCACATGGTACATAATCTCTTCATTAATAAAGTAATGTAAGATTTAACTCAAAATATATAATTATGTATAAGATTTAACTCAAAATATATAATTATGTATAAGATTTAACTCAAAATATATAATTATGTATAAGATTTAACTCAAAATATATAATTATGTATAAGATTTAACTCAAAATATATAATTATGTATAAGATTTAACTCAAAATATATAATTATGTAATGTTTTATTACAAAGCGTATATATTTTATTTAATTGCACAAACTGTTGAGTAATGTTGAACATTGAATACTTAATTCCTGATGTTGAATACCTTATTTGTTTAAGCTTCCAAAGCTGCAGTCACACTCGAAAAGCTGGTGAGGGACAAGACCCTGTGCAAAGACTTCAGGAAGCTGTCCACCCAGTACCAGACCTCTAGCATTGAGCCTTCGACAGCTTCCATAGCTTTGTTATCCACTTTGCTTCAAAGGTGTATGCCTTTTTGTATTATGGTACGCGTGCATGGTAATAATGCAAATTCCAGACCACAATTTGTGTGTGGGGGTCACTAATGAGTGTTTTGTTTGTATACCCATGTGTGAGCACGATACAGGAACTGTATCAAGACAAATCACAACTTCAAACACATATTGCTAAATAACAGTTGGGGTTAAAAATAAACCGTTTTGTGTAATTGCCAAGTAGAGGTTTCTTGATTCAACACGTTTTTATCACTGCAAGAAACGTGTCATAGAAGACTTCTTTCATTTGATGTCCTGTCACACTATGAAGTGGGTCATTTGATTTGATGGTGTCATGTTGAAGGCTTTTCTGTTCTTGTCTTTGGTACCGAGCATTGTGAGTCTTTTCTACATGTGAACAATTGCTGCACATATTGTGACTGTCCTGAGTGGTGGGGAGCAGAAGTTGCCATGAGTTTGACATAATGCAGGATATATGGAAAAACATGACATTGGCTGGTAGGTTTATAATGTATCGAAAATACTGTTTTGAACCAGTACCATCTGGCAGAGTGGCAAAATTCTGCAGAACACCTGCAGTTATTCCAGTACACACTGACTTTTCACGCAAGTCAAGAAGAAAGGTATTTAACCTCATGTGTTCAAGGTCAGTGGAAAGGTGTGGAGCAGGTATCCCAAACACATGGGCTGAAGCTGCCATACCAGTGTCACTTTCAAGAATAACTTGCGGCTTGACAACACTGTCCAAAACAACTGCAAGTTTAATAGTTTTTGCAGAGTTTCAGTGATGCACCATGGAAGTCGAACCATGCCAAGATCCTTGTGAATGTCTTCAAAGCTGAAGTATGCAACATGATCAAACTCTGGCGGTGGCTCTCTGTATGACTGAAACATAAAAACGACAAAACTACTGTCTTAGGATTGGTTTATAAAAAAAATACCTTCCTTAGGAATTAATTAGTAGACTAGGTAGTGTGGCGCTGTCACAACTGGTTGTCCTCAGAGGAAGTGCCTGATTTTCCCAAGGGAAAATCACAGATTAGACAATCAAATATACCAAATAAAAAAAAAGGACAAGAAAAGATAAATAGTCAAAGCAGAAAGAAGTAAAAGTAAACACATTTGATTAAGACAGGATACCTTCAATATGCAAACAGTAATTGAGCAACACTTACAGGCTCCTGTCGGGTTGTTTCTGGTGTTTCTACAGACTTTGAAGGCATCCATAGGGTTGGCAACCTTCCAGGTATCAATGTTCTGCGAGTTCCGGTTGGACGTGTACAAAAAAATAAAGTTATTTTTTGTGTTATGTAAATATATATATATATAATACACTTATTACTATTCTTACTGCTATTGTTTCATTGTTGCCATTGTCATTTTGTATTATTTTTGGTATTTAATATTTAAATTTCTTCAGCACTGTATTAACAGCTGAGCTACTACCCCCCTCCCCACCCCACCCCCAAAACTGTGCCTGTGAAGAATCGTGATCATGAAAATAATTTCATATAGTTATCTGCAGCTAGAGTAAGCGAAGACAGACACTTTTTGATATTATTATACCTATAAAACAGAAATACATGTTGGGCCTACTTAGCTTAGCCTTACTTTAGTCTTTACAGAACTTTACACACAGTGACACAGTTACTCACTGATTCAGGCTCTTTAACCGGTATATATGTAAATTAGCAACATCACTGAACAGTTATTAACCAATTAATTACAATACCAAGAAACTTACCATGTTTGAAACAATCATCTGTGAAATGCCTGGAGCAGATCTTGGCATTGTCAGCATCGAAGCTGCTGTCCACTCTTATTGATGCCAATGATGGCATGCAGCAAACGGGCTCTCCATTCGGTTCCCTTCGGTAGACAATCCTCTGCATTTTGCACTTGTGCAAGCGCAATCGACTATGGCATGCAGCAGTTGCTGCCAACGCTTTTTGACATTTTGATCTGTGCAACTCGAACGCCATTTACATTCAACCGGCGACGCCGGAAGTAAACAACTCAATGTGTCCGCGGCGGGCGCAAAATCGAACTCGTTCGCGCATAACGCGGAGCTGGCAGTCCAGTAAATATATGTCCACGCATATTTCCGTGCGACTGCTAATAGTCTCAGAGCGCCCGTCACGTCGCGATTTCGGAACGATTCCTTCCTTCACACATTTCCAAAATTTACCTCCGTCACGAACGAAACTTTATTGTGTCTTTGGACGACCTGACCATTCATCCGCAGCTTCATCTGTGTAACGGACGTAATACACGCTTGTCGTTGACCGTTCGAACGTGTATCAACGCTTCATTTGCGTCACTGGCGGAAGTATCGCGATCGGAACGTGCGTCCGCTCGTTCATTTCAGTCACGAACAGAAGATTCGCAAAACTTTGGCCGATCGGAACGTGCGTCTGTTCTGTCATCTCCGTCACGGAAGTTTCGCATTTCTTTGGACCATCGAAACATGCGTCCGCCCTTTCATCTGCCCAACGGACGTAAAATGCACTTGTTGTTGGCCGGTCGAACATCAGCACTTCATTGGCGTCACTGATGGATGTTTCGCGTGTTTCTGACAAGTCGGTGCGTGCGTCCACGCTTTCGCATGAGAAACTGATGGAAGTTTAGCGTCCAGTGTGATGGATGTGTTTGTCCATTCGGAGCGTGCGTCCGCTCTTTCATCTCAGGAGCGGACAGAAGATTCGCACATGTTTGGCCGATCGCAACGTTCGTTGTTGGCCAGTCAAACATACATCAGCACTTCGCTGGCATCACTTGCGGCAGTTTCGCGTTTTTCCGACAAGTCCGTACGAGCGCCCGCAATTTACCATGCGTAAATGATTTAACGACGCGTGTGATGGTCGTTCCGCGTGTGTTTGTCCAGTCGGAGCCAGCGTCCGACATTTGATCGCAGGAACGGACGGAAATTTTGCACGTCTTTGACCGATCGGAGCGTACGTCCGCTCTTTCATCTCAGAAACGGACGGAAGTATCACGTTTCTTTGGCGGTCGGAGCGTTCTTCCGCTCTGTCATCTCCGTCACGAACGGAAGTATCACGTTTCTTTGGCGGTCGGAGCGTTCTTCCGCTCTGTCATCTCCGTCACGAACGGAAGTATCACGTTTCTTTGGCGGTCGGAGCGTTCGTCCGCTCTGTCATCTCCGTCACGAACGGAAGTATCACGTTTCTTTGGCGGTCGGAGCGTTCTTCCGCTCTGTCATCTCCGTCACGAACGGAAGTATCACGTTTCTTTGGCGGTCGGAGCGTTCGTCCGCTCTGTCATCTCCGTCACGAACGTAAGTATCACGTTTCTTTGGCGGTCGGAGCGTTCGTCCGCTCTGGCATTTCCGTCACGAACGGAAGTATCACGTTTCTTTGGACGATCGGAACGTGCGTCTGCTTTTTCTTCTTCGAAATGGGACAGAAGTTTGGCAAATCGTTGCCCGTTCGGAACATGCGTTCGCTTTATCATCTCAGGAATGTTGGGAACTTTCCCGTGTCTCCGTCCAATCACCGGTCGAACATACATCAGCACTTCACTGGCGTCACTGGCGGAAGTTTCGCGGCTTTTGGCCAGTCTGTGCATGCGTAAGTGACGGAAGTTTAGAGACGCGTGTCATGGACGTTTCGCGTGTGTTTGTCCAGTCAGAGCGTGTGTCCGCGTTTTCAACAGTGTGACGAACGGAAGTTTCTTTGTATGATAGGACCGTGCGTCCGCTCTTTCGTCTCCGTCAAGGATGGAAGTTTGGCGTTTCTTTGGACGACCAGATTGTGTGTCGTCCATACATTTTCGAAACGGTTGTCCATCAGTGGTTGCAGTGGACTCTCTCCTGCCTTGACTCTTGATGTGTGAAGTCTTTGCGTTTCATTGATGAACTACAACATTCTCTACTACACTTGCAACACGTGCTTTCCACACAGTAGTCTCCCGAAATGCCCAGGTGTGAAAGTGAAGATTGCGGAGTGAAAGCAGGAGTAATGAAATGGAAACCACACAAGCACGACAAATAGGAAATGTTCTTGCAAATACCGAGCACACAGATCACTCTTATATCTACCCCCCCGGGGGGGGACTGCCATACCAAAGCGGTGGGGGTGTGCCACCAGAGCCCCATGGAGCACATGGAGGAGAGAGAGAAATCAAGAAATTTAGGGTCACCAAGAGAGAATTATTGAACAATTTATCTAATATCCATAATTTTGCTGTGTGAGGTCATACTTTATGGCTGTGGCACTACACCATCTCAAATAATCTGAACATAAATTAATTTAATAAATGCAAAACAATTTATTTCAAACTGGACATGGGATATTATAGTCAAACCACAACATCCCTCAAAAAGAATCACAATTAAAATAATGCTCATTTCAATCCTATACACCCAAAAGCAGAATTTCGCAATGAATTTAATCAGCCGTCTTCATTAATGCTTAGAACATAATGTTCTTTCTATGTAATTATTTTATGCCATATCATAGAATCATGACATCATTTAACTTTGAGATATATATCGAGATCTACTGTTTGAATTCAACAATAATCTACAAATAGTTGCTACAAATTGAAGTGATACTACAACATCAGGTACAATGGCACCAAAGACATATTAAACTAGAGAAATAAACAAAACATCTCCAAAGAACCACATCAATTCAAATAATGCTCGTATCAAGCCTATACATCCTAAAGCAGATTTTCACAATGAATTTAGTCAGTCTTTTTCATTGATGCTTAGAACATCATTTTCTGTCAATGTAATTCTGTCATGCTATACCACACATTCATGACTAATAGATCTACAAACATTCAACAATGACAAGATACCAGAGCTGAAGACTAATAACTGATGACTAATAAGATGTACATTAAAAATTGTAAGTGTATTCATTCATCAGTCCATGCATAATCAACATCTGTACACCATCCATTTAGAAAAGACTTGACTTTTTATAATCTAACACATCAGCTGGTCAATGCCACAATCATGGCGATAAGCCAGGAGGTGAGAAATAATAGTCTCTAATACAGGAACAAACATGACTCTCATTAATCAAAACACATTACATCGTATACAATAGTAATTAAAACATATCCATTACAACAGCCAATTTTAGCATGATCATCATGAATATCTAATACTACACATTTGGTATTTAGCTCCTCTATCACTAACAATAACAAAAACAATATAATTCAACCAATACAGACATTTATACAATATGTAAACAAAATTAAAATATGTAGAGACATCAAAGCAAACACAGTAGATCTAAGTAAATTCACGTATGATCACAGTTCTGGTTCGAGATGATCTGCGGATTGGATTATCACTATTCATACTAGATGAGCCTACCTGGGCACCCTGGGCAACAGGCATTATTACAGTATGCCGACCGCTATCATCTGATTGGATTATCACTATTCATACTAGATGAGCCTACCTGGGCACCCTGGGCAACAGGCATTATTACAGTATGCCGACCGCTATCATCTGATTGGATTATCACTATTCATACTAGATGAGCCTACCTGGGCACCCTGGGCAACAGGCATTATTACAGTATGCCGACCGCTGTCATCTGATTGGATTATCACTATTCATACTAGATGAGCCTACCTGGGCACCCTGGGCAACAGGCATTATTACAGTATGCCGACCGCTATCATCTGATTGGATTATTACTATTCATACTAGATGAGCCTACCTGGGCACCCTGGGCAACAGGCATTATTACAGTATGCCGACCGCTATCATCTGATTGGATTATCACTATTCATACTAGATGAGCCTACCTGGGCACCCTGGGCAGCAGGCATTATTACAGTATGCCGACCGCTGTCATCTGATTGGATTATCACTATTCATACTAGATGAGCCTACCTGGGCACCCTGGGCAACAGGCATTATTACAGTATGCCGACCGCTGTCATCTGATTGGATTATCACTATTCATACAAGATGAGCCTACCTGGGCACCCTGGGCAGCAGGCATTATTACAGTATGCCGACCGCTGTCATCTGATTGGATTATCACCATTCATACTAGATGAGCCAACCTGGGCACCCTGGGCAACAGGCATTATTACAGTATGCCGACCGCTATCATCTGATTGGATTACCACCATTCATACAAGATGAGCCTACCTGGGCACCCTGGGCAGCAGGCATTATTACAGTATGCCGACCGCTATCATCTGATTGGATTATCACCATTCATACAACATGAGCCTACCTGGGCACCCTGGGCAGCAGGCATTATTACAGTATGCCGACCGCTATCATCTGATTGGATTATCACCATTCATACTAGATGAGCCTACCTGGGCACCCTGGGCAGCAGGCATTAATACAGTATGCCGACCGCTGTCATCTGATTGGATTATCACCATTCATACAAGATGAGCCTACCTGGGCACCCTGGGCAGCAGGCATTATTACAGTATGCCGACCGCTGTCATCTGATTGGATTATCACCATTCATACAAGATGAGCCTACCTGGGCACCCTGGGCAGCAGGCATTATTACAGTATGCCGACCGCTGTCATCTGATTGGATTATCACCATTCATACAAGATGAGCCTACCTGGGCACCCTGGGCAACAGGCATTATTACAGTATGCCGACCGCTGTCATCTGATTGGATTATCACCATTCATACTAGATGAGCCTACCTGGGCACCCTGGGCAACAGGCATTACTACAGTATGCCGACCACTGTCATCTGATTGGATTATCACTATTCATACTAGATGAGCCTACCTGGGCACCCTGGGCAACAGGCATTATTACAGTATGCCGACCGCTATCAACTGATTGGATTATCACTATTCATACTAGATGAGCCTACCTGGGCACCCTGGGCAACAGGCATTATTACAGTATGCCGACCGCTATCATCTGATTGGATTATCACTATTCATACTAGATGAGCCTACCTGGGCACCCTGGGCAACAGGCATTATTACAGTATGCCGACCGCTGTCATCTGATTGGATTATCACTATTCATACTAGATGAGCCTACCTGGGCACCCTGGGCAACAGGCATTATTACAGTATGCCAACCGCTATCATCTGATTGGATTATCACTATTTATACTAGATGAGCCTACCTGGGCACCCTGGGCAGCAGGCATTATTACAGTATGCCGACCGCTATCATCTGATTGGATTATCACCATTCATACAAGATGAGCCTACCTGGGCACCCTGGGCAGCAGGCATTATTACAGTATGCCGACCGCTGTCATCTGATTGGATTATCACCATTCATACTAGATGAGCCTACCTGGGCACCCTGGGCAACAGGCATTATTACAGTATGCCGACCGCTATCATCTGATTGGATTATCACTATTCATACTAGATGAGCCTACCTGGGCACCCTGGGCAACAGGCATTATTACAGTATGCCGACCGCTATCATCTGATTGGATTATCACTATTCATACTAGATGAGCCTACCTGGGCACCCTGGGCAACAGGCATTATTACAGTATGCCGACCGCTGTCATCTGATTGGATTATCACTATTCATACAAGATGAGCCTACCTGGGCACCCTGGGCAACAGGCATTATTACAGTATGCCGACCGCTGTCATCTGATTGGATTATCACTATTCATACTAGATGAGCCTACCTGGGCACCCTGGGCAACAGGCATTATTACAGTATGCCGACCGCTGTCATCTGATTGGATTATCACTATTCATACTAGATGAGCCTACCTGGGCACCCTGGGCAACAGGCATTATTACAGTATGCCGACCGCTGTCATCTGATTGGATTATCACTATTCATACTAGATGAGCCTACCTGGGCACCCTGAGCAACAGGCATTATTACAGTTTGCCGACCGCTGTCATCTGACTGGATTATCACTATTCATACTAGATGAGCCTACCTGGGCACCCTGGACAACAGGCATTATTACAGTATGCCGACCGCTGTCATCTGATTGGATTATCACTATTCATACTAGATGAGCCTACCTGGGCAACAGGCATTATTACAGTATGCCGACCGCTGTCATCTGATTGGATTATCACTATTCATACTAGATGAGCCTACCTGGGCACCCTGGGCAACATGCATTATTACAGTATGCCGACCGCTGCCATCTGATTGGATTATCACTATTCATACTAGATGAGCCTACCTGGGCACCCTGGGCAACAGGCATTATTACAGTATGCCGACCGCTGTCATCTGATTGGATTATCACTATTCATACTAGATGAGCCAACCTGGGCACCCTGGGCAACAGGCATTATTACAGTATGCCGACCGCTATCATCTGATTGGATTACCACCATTCATACAAGATGAGCCTACCTGGGCACCCTGGGCATCAGGCATTATTACAGTATGCCGACCGCTATCATCTGATTGGATTATCACCATTCATACAAGATGAGCCTACCTGGGCACCCTGGGCAGCAGGCATTATTACAGTATGCTGACTGCTATCATCTGATTGGATTATCACCATTCATACTAGATGAGCCTACCTGGGCACCCTGGGCAGCAGGCATTAATACAGTATGCCGACCGCTGTCATCTGATTGGATTATCACCATTCATACAAGATGAGCCTACCTGGGCACCCTGGGCAGCAGGCATTATTACAGTATGCCGACCGCTGTCATCTGATTGGATTATCACCATTCATACAAGATGAGCCTACCTGGGCACCCTGGGCAACAGGCATTATTACAGTATGCCGACCGCTGTCATCTGATTGGATTATCACTATTCATACTAGATGAGCCTACCTGGGCACCCTGGGCAACAGGCATTACTACAGTATGCCGACCACTGTCATCTGATTGGATTATCACTATTCATACTAGATGAGCCTACCTGGGCACCCTGGGCAACAGGCATTATTACAGTATGCCGACCGCTGTCATCTGATTGGATTATCACTATTCATACTAGATGAGCCTACCTGGGCACCCTGGGCAACAGGCATTATTACAGTATGCCGACCGCTGTCATCTGATTGGATTATCACTATTCATACTAGTTGAGCCTACCTGGGCACCCTGGGCAACAGGCATTATTACAGTATGCCGACCGCTGTCATCTGATTGGATTATCACTATTCATACTAGATGAGCCTACCTGGGCACCCTGAGCAACAGGCATTATTACAGTTTGCCGACCGCTGTCATCTGACTGGATTATCACTATTCATACTAGATGAGCCTACCTGGGCACCCTGGGCAACAGGCATTATTACAGTATGCCGACCGCTGTCATCTGATTGGATTATCACTATTCATACTAGATGAGCCTACCTGGGCAACAGGCATTATTACAGTATGCCGACCGCTGTCATCTGATTGGATTATCACTATTCATACTAGATGAGCCTACCTGGGCACCCTGGGCAACAGGCATTATTACAGTATGCCGACCGCTGTCATCTGATTTGATTATCACTATTCATACTAGATGAGCCTACCTGGGCACCCTGCGCAACAGGCATTATTACAGTATGCCGACCGCTGTCATCTGATTGGATTATCACTATTCATACAAGATGAGCCTACCTGGGCACTCTGGGCAACAGGCATTATTACAGTATGCCGACCGCTATCATCTGATTGGATTATCACCATTCATACTAGATGAGCCTACCTGGGCAACAGGCATTATTACAGTATGCCAACCGCTGTCATCTGATTGGATTATCACCATTCATACAAGATGAGCCTACCTGGGCACCCTGGGCAACAGGCATTATTACAGTATGCCGACCGCTGTCATCTGATTGGATTATCACCATTCATACAAGATGAGCCTACCTGGGCACCCTGGGCAGCAGGCATTATTACAGTATGCCGACCGCTATCATCTGATTGGATTATCACCATTCATACAAGATGAGCCTACCTGGGCACCCTGGGCAGCAGGCATTATTACAGTATGCCGACCGCTATCATCTGATTGGATTATAACTATTCATACTAGATGAGCCTACCTGGGCACCCTGGGCAACAGGCATTATTACAGTATGCCGACCGCTATCATCTGATTGGATTATCACCATTCATACAAGATGAGCCTACCTGGGCACCCTGGGCAACAGGCATTATTACAGTATGCCGACCGCTGTCATCTGATTGGATTATCACCATTCATACAAGATGAGCCTACCTGGGCACCCTGGGCAGCAGGCATTATTACAGTATGCCGACCGCTATCATCTGATTGGATTATCACCATTCATACAAGATGAGCCTACCTGGGCACCCTGGGCAGCAGGCATTATTACAGTATGCCGACCGCTATCATCTGATTGGATTATAACTATTCATACTAAATGAGCCTACCTGGGCACCCTGGGCAACAGGCATTATTACAGTATGCCGACCGCTATCATCTGATTGGATTATCACCATTCATACAAGATGAGCCTACCTGGGCACCCTGGGCAGCAGGCATTATTACAGTATGCCGACCGCTATCATCTGATTGGATTATCACTATTCATACTAGATGAGCCTACCTGGGCACCCTGGGCAGCAGGCATTATTACAGTATGCCGACCGCTATCATCTGATTGGATTATCACTATTCATACAAGATGAGCCTACCTAGGCACCCTGGGCAGCAGTCATTATTACAGTATGCCGACCGCTATCATCTGATTGGATTATCACTATTCATACTAGATGAGCCTACCTGGGCACCCTGGGCAACAGGCATTATTACAGTATGCCGACCGCGATCATCTGATTGGATTATCACCATTCATACAAGATGAGCCTACCTGGGCACCCTGGGCAACAGGCTTTATTATAGTATGCCGACCGCTGTCATCTGATCGGATTATCACTATTCATACTAGATGAGCCTACCTGGGCACCCTGGGCAACAGGCATTATTACAGTATGCCGACCGCTGTCATCTGATTGGATTATCACTATTCATACTAGATGAGCCTACCTGGGCACCCTGGGCAACAGGCATTATTACAGTATGCCGACCGCTGTCATCTGATTGGATTGTCACTATTCATACTAGATGAGCCTACCTGGGCACCCTGGGCAACAGGCATTATTACAGTATGCCGACCGCTATCATCTGATTGGATTATCACTATTCATACTAGATGAGCTACCTGGGCACCCTGGGCAACAGGCATTATTACAGTATGCCGACCGCTGTCATCTGATTGGATTATCACTATTCATACTAGATGAGCCTACCTGGGCACCCTGGGCAACAGGCATTATTACAGTATGCCGACCGCTGTCATCTGATTGGATTATCACTATTCATACAAGATTAGCCTACCTGGGCAACAGGCATTATTACAGTATGCCGACCGCTGTCATCTGATTGGATTATCACTATTCATACTAGATGAGCCTACCTGGGCACCCTGGGCAACAGGCATTATTACAGTATGCCGACCGCTGTCATCTGATTTGATTATCACTATTCATACTAGATGAGCCTACCTGGGCACCCTGGGCAACAGGCATTATTACAGTATGCCGACCGCTGTCATCTGATTGGATTATCACTATTCATACAAGATGAGCCTACCTGGGCACTCTGGGCAACAGGCATTATTACAGTATGCCGACCGCTATCATCTGATTGGATTATCACCATTCATACTAGATGAGCCTACCTGGGCACCCTGGGCAACAGGCATTATTACAGTATGCCAACCGCTGTCATCTGATTGGATTATCACCATTCATACAAGATGAGCCTACCTGGGCACCCTGGGCAACAGGCATTATTACAGTATGCCGACCGCTCTCATCTGATTGGATTATCACCATTCATACAAGATGAGCCTACCTGGGCACCCTGGGCAGCAGGCATTATTACAGTATGCCGACCGCTATCATCTGATTGGATTATCACAATTCATACAAGATGAGCCTACCTGGGCACCCTGGGCAGCAGGCATTATTACAGTATGCCGACCGCTATCATCTGATTGGATTATCACTATTCATACTAGATGAGCCTACCTGGGCACCCTGGGCAACAGGCATTATTACAGTATGCCGACCGCTATCATCTGATTGGATTATCACCATTCATACAAGATGAGCCTACCTGGGCACCCTGGGCAGCAGGCATTATTACAGTATGCCGACCGCTATCATCTGATTGGATTATCACTATTCATACTAGATGAGCCTACCTGGGCACCCTGGGCAGCAGGCATTATTACAGTATGCCGACCGCTATCATCTGATTGGATTATCACTATTCATACAAGATGAGCCTACCTAGGCACCCTGGGCAGCAGTCATTATTACAGTATGCCGACCGCTATCATCTGATTGGATTATCACTATTCATACTAGATGAGCCTACCTGGGCACCCTGGGCAACAGGCATTATTACAGTATGCCGACCGCGATCATCTGATTGGATTATCACCATTCATACAAGATGAGCCTACCTGGGCACCCTGGGCAACAGGCATTATTACAGTATGCCGACCGCTGTCATCTGATTGGATTATCACTATTCATACAAGATTAGCCTACCTGGGCACCCTGGGCAACAGGCATTATTACAGTATGCCGACCGCTGTCATCTGATTGGATTATCACTATTCATACTAGATGAGCCTACCTGGGCACCCTGGGCAACAGGCATTATTACAGTATGCCGACCGCTGTCATCTGATTGGATTGTCACTATTCATACTAGATGAGCCTACCTGGGCACCCTGGGCAACAGGCATTATTACAGTATGCCGACCGCTATCATCTGATTGGATTATCACTATTCATACTAGATGAGCTACCTGGGCACCCTGGGCAACAGGCATTATTACAGTATGCCGACCGCTGTCATCTGATTGGATTATCACTATTCATACTAGATGAGCCTACCTGGGCACCCTGGGCAACAGGCATTATTACAGTATGCCGACCGCTGTCATCTGATTGGATTATCACTATTCATACAAGATTAGCCTACCTGGGCACCCTGGGCAACAGGCATTATTACAGTATGCCGACCGCTGTCATCTGATTGGATTATCACTATTCATACTAAATGAGCCTACCTGGGCACCCTGGGCAACAGGCATTACTACAGTATGCCGACCGCTGTCATCTGATTGGATTATCACTATTCATACTAGATGAGCCTACCTGGGCACCCTGGGCAACAGGCATTATTACAGTATGCCGACCGCTGTCATCTGATTGGATTATCACTATTCATACTAGATGAGCCTACCTGGGCACCCTGGGCAACAGGCATTATTACAGTATGCCGACCGCTGTCATCTGATTGGATTATCACTATTCATACTAGATGAGCCTACCTGGGCACCCTGGGCAACAGGCACTATTACAGTATGCCGACCGCTATCATCTGATTGGATTACCACCATTCATACAAGATGAGCCTACCTGGGCACCCTGGGCAGCAGGCATTATTACAGTATGCCGACCGCTATCATCTGATTGGATTATCACCATTCATACAAGATGAGCCTACCTGGGCACCCTGGGCAGCAGGCATTATTACAGTATGCCGACTGCTATCATCTGATTGGATTATCACCATTCATACTAGATGAGCCTACCTGGGCACCCTGGGCAGCAGGCATTAATACAGTATGCCGACCGCTGTCATCTGATTGGATTATCACCATTCATACAAGATGAGCCTACCTGGGCACCCTGGGCAGCAGGCATTATTACAGTATGCCAACCGCTGTCATCTGATTGGATTATCACCATTCATACAAGATGAGCCTACCTGGGCACCCTGGGCAGCAGGCATTATTACAGTATGCCGACCACTGTCATCTGATTGGATTATCACCATTCATACAAGATGAGCCTACCTGGGCACCCTGGGCAACAGGCATTACTACAGTATGCCGACCGTTGTCATCTGATTGGATTATCACTATTCATACTAGATGAGCCTACCTGGGCACCCTGGGCAACAGGCATTATTACAGTATGCCGACCGCTATCAACTGATTGGATTATCACTATTCATACTAGATGAGCCTACCTGGGCACCCTGGGCAACAGGCATTATTACAGTATGCCGACCGCTATCATCTGATTGGATTATCACTATTCATACTAGATGAGCCTACCTGGGCACCAGGCATTATTACAGTATGCCGACCGCTATCATCTGATTGGATTATCACTATTTATACTAGATGAGCCTACCTGGGCACCCTGGGCAGCAGGCATTATTACAGTATGCCGACCGCTGTCATCTGATTGGATTATCACCATTCATACTAGATGAGCCTACCTGGGCACCCTGGGCAACAGGCATTATTACAGTATGCCGACCGCTATCATCTGATTGGATTATCACCATTCATACTAGATGAGCCTACCTGGGCACCCTGGGCAACAGGCATTATTACAGTATGCCGACCGCTATCATCTGATTGGATTATCACTATTCATACTAGATGAGCCTACCTGGGCACCCTGGGCAACAGGCATTATTACAGTATGCCGACCGCTGTCATCTGATTGGATTATCACAATTCATACAAGATGAGCCTACCTGGGCACCCTGGGCAACAGGCATTATTACAGGATGCCGACCGCTGTCATCTGATTGGATTATCACTATTCATACTAG
The DNA here is from genome assembly GCA_033239005.1 of Lamellibrachia satsuma. Classification (NCBI taxonomy): domain Eukaryota; kingdom Metazoa; phylum Annelida; class Polychaeta; order Sabellida; family Siboglinidae; genus Lamellibrachia; species Lamellibrachia satsuma. The sequence goes on from BSQZ01000137.1 coordinate 154,685, forward strand.
ATGAGCCTACCTGGGCACCCTGGGCAACAGGCATTATTACAGTATGCCGACCGCTGTCATCTGATTGGATTATCACTATTCATACTAGATGAGCCTACCTGGGCACCCTGGGCAACAGGCATTATTACAGTATGCCGACCGCTGTCATCTGATTGGATTATCACTATTCATACTAGATGAGCCTACCTGGGCACCCTGAGCAACAGGCATTATTACAGTTTGCCGACCGCTGTCATCTGACTGGATTATCACTATTCATACTAGATGAGCCTACCTGGGCACCCTGGGCAACAGGCATTATTACAGTATGCCGACCGCTGTCATCTGATTGGATTATCACTATTCATACTAGATGAGCCTACCTGGGCAACAGGCATTATTACAGTATGCCGACCGCTGTCATCTGATTGGATTATCACTATTCATACTAGATGAGCCTACCTGGGCACCCTGGGCAACAGGCATTATTACAGTATGCCGACCGCTGTCATCTGATTTGATTATCACTATTCATACTAGATGAGCCTACCTGGGCACCCTGGGCAACAGGCATTATTACAGTATGCCGACCGCTGTCATCTGATTGGATTATCACTATTCATACAAGATGAGCCTACCTGGGCACTCTGGGCAACAGGCATTATTACAGTATGCCGACCGCTATCATCTGATTGGATTATCACCATTCATACAAGATGAGCCTACCTGGGCACCCTGGGCAGCAGGCATTATTACAGTATGCCGACTGCTATCATCTGATTGGATTATCACCATTCATACTAGATGAGCCTACCTGGGCACCCTGGGCAGCAGGCATTAATACAGTATGCCGACCGCTGTCATCTGATTGGATTATCACCATTCATACAAGATGAGCCTACCTGGGCACCCTGGGCAGCAGGCATTATTACAGTATGCCGACCGCTGTCATCTTATTGGATTATCACCATTCATACAAGATGAGCCTACCTGGGCACCCTGGGCAGCAGGCATTATTACAGTATGCCGACCGCTGTCATCTGATTGGATTATCACCATTCATACAAGATGAGCCTACCTGGGCACCCTGGGCAACAGGCATTATTACAGTATGCCGACCGCTGTCATCTGATTGGATTATCACTATTCATACTAGATGAGCCTACCTGGGCACCCTGGGCAACAGGCATTATTACAGTATGCCGACCGCTGTCATCTGATTGGATTATCACCATTCATACAAGATGAGCCTACCTGGGCACCCTGGGCAACAGGCATTATTACAGTATGCCGACCGCTGTCATCTGATTGGATTATCACCATTCATACAAGATGAGCCTACCTGGGCACCCTGGGCAACAGGCATTATTACAGTATGCCGACCGCTATCATCTGATTGGATTATCACCATTCATACAAGATGAGCCTACCTGGGCACCTTGGGCAGCAGTCATTATTACAGTATGCCGACCGCTGTCATCTGATTGGATTATCACTATTCATACTAGATGAGCCTACCTGGGCACCCTGGGCAACAGGCATTATTACAGTATGCCGACCGCTGTCAACTGATTGGATTATCACTATTCATACTAGATGAGCCTACCTGGGCACCCTGGGCAACAAGCATTATTACAGTATGCCGACCACTGTCATCTGATTGGATTATCACTATTCATATTAGATGAGCCTACCTGGGCACCCTGGGCAACAGGCATTATTACAGTATGCCGACCGCTGTCATCTGATTGGATTATCACTATTCATACTAGATGAGCCTACCTGGGCACTCTGGGCAACAGGCATTATTACAGTATGCCGACCGCTGTCATCTGATTGGATTATCACTATTCATACTAGATGAGCCTACTTGGGCACCCTGGGCAACAGGCATTATTACAGTATGCCGACCGCTGTCATATGATTGGATTATCACTATTCATACTAGATGAGCCTACCTGGGCACCCTGGGCAACAGGCATTATTACAGTATGCCGACCGCTATCATCTGATTGGATTATCACTATTCATACTAGATGAGCCTACCTGGGCACCCTGGGCAACAGGCATTATTACAGTATGCCGACCGCTATCATCTGATTGGATTATCACCATTCATACAAGATGAGCCTACCTGGGCACCCTGGGCAGCAGTCATTATTACAGTATGCCGACCGCTATCATCTGATTGGATTATCACCATTCATACAAGATGAGCCTACCTGGGCACCTTGGGCAGCAGTCATTATTACAGTATGCCGACCGCTGTCATCTGATTGGATTATCACTATTCATACTAGATGAGCCTACCTGGGCACCCTGGGCAACAGGCATTATTACAGTATGCAGACCGCTGTCATCTGATTGGATTATCACTATTCATACTAGATGAGCCTACCTGGGCACCCTGGGCAACAGGCATTATTACAGTATGCCGACCGCTGTCATCTGATTGGATTATCACTATTCATACTAGATGAGCCTACCTGGGCACCCTGGGCAACAGGCATTATTACAGTATGCTGACTGCTATCATCTGATTGGATTATCACTATTCATACTAGATGAGCCTACCTGGGCACCCTGGGCAACAGTCATTATTACAGTATGCCGACCGCTGTCATCTGATTGGATTATCACTATTCATACTAGATGAGCCTACCTGGGCACCCTGGGCAACAGGCATTATTACAGTATGCCGACCGCTATCATCTGATTGGATTATCACCATTCATACAAGATGAGCCTACCTGGGCACCCTGGGCAGCAGGCATTATTACAGTATGCCGACCGCTATCATCTGATTGGATTATCACCATTCATACAAGATGAGCCTACCTGGGCACCCTGGGCAGCAGGCATTATTACAGTATGCCGACTGCTGTCATCTGATTGGATTATCACCATTCATACTAGATGAGCCTACCTGGGCACCCTGGGCAGCAGGCATTAATACAGTATGCCGACCGCTGTCATCTGATTGGATTATCACCATTCATACAATATGAGCCTACCTGGGCACCCTGGGCAGCAGGCATTATTACAGTATGCCGACCGCTGTCATCTGATTGGATTATCACCATTCATACAAGATGAGCCTACCTGGGCACCCTGGGCAGCAGGCATTATTACAGTATGCCGACCGCTGTCATCTGATTGGATTATCACCATTCATACAAGATGAGCCTACCTGGGCACCCTGGGCAACAGGCATTATTACAGTATGCCGACCGCTGTCATCTGATTGGATTATCACAATTCATACTAGATGAGCCTACCTGGGCACCCTGGGCAACAGGCATTATTACAGTATGCAGACCGCTGTCATCTGATTGGATTATCACTATTCATACTAGATGAGCCTACCTGGGCACCCTGGGCAACAGGCATTATTACAGTATGCCGACCGCTGTCATCTGATTGGATTATCACTATTCATACTAGATGAGCCTACCTGGGCACCCTGGGCAACAGGCATTATTACAGTATGCCGACCGCTATCATCTGATTGGATTATCACTATTCATACTAGATGAGCCTACCTGGGCACCCTGGGCAACAGGCATTATTACAGTATGCCGACCGCTGTCATCTGATTGGATTATCACTATTCATACAAGATGAGCCTACCTGGGCACCCTGGGCAACAGGCATTATTACAGTATGCCGACCGCTGTCATCTGATTGGATTATCACTATTCATACAAGATTAGCCTACCTGGGCACCCTGGGCAACAGGCATTATTACAGTATGCCGACCGCTGTCATCTGATTGGATTATCACTATTCATACTAAATGAGCCTACCTGGGCACCCTGGGCAACAGGCATTACTACAGTATGCCGACCGCTGTCATCTGATTGGATTATCACTATTCATACTAGATGAGCCTACCTGGGCACCCTGGGCAACATGCATTATTACAGTATGCCGACCGCTGTCATCTGATTGGATTATCACTATTCATACTAGATGAGCCTACCTGGGCACCCTGGGCAACAGGCATTATTACAGTATGCCGACCGCTGTCATCTGATTGGATTATCACTATTCATACTAGATGAGCCTACCTGGGCACCCTGGGCAACAGGCATTATTACAGTATGCCGACCGCTATCATCTGATTGGATTACCACCATTCATACAAGATGAGCCTACCTGGGCACCCTGGGCAGCAGGCATTATTACAGTATGCCGACCGCTATCATCTGATTGGATTATCACCATTCATACAAGATGAGCCTACCTGGGCACCCTGGGCAGCAGGCATTATTACAGTATGCCGACTGCTATCATCTGATTGGATTATCACCATTCATACTAGATGAGCCTACCTGGGCACCCTGGGCAGCAGGCATTAATACAGTATGCCGACCGCTGTCATCTGATTGGATTATCACCATTCATACAAGATGAGCCTACCTGGGCACCCTGGGCAGCAGGCATTATTACAGTATGCCGACCGCTGTCATCTGATTGGATTATCACCATTCATACAAGATGAGCCTACCTGGGCACCCTGGGCAGCAGGCATTATTACAGTATGCCGACCGCTGTCATCTGATTGGATTATCACCATTCATACAAGATGAGCCTACCTGGGCACCCTGGGCAACAGGCATTATTACAGTATGCCGACCGCTGTCATCTGATTGGATTATCACCATTCATACAAGATGAGCCTACCTGGGCACCCTGGGCAACAGGCATTACTACAGTATGCCGACCGTTGTCATCTGATTGGATTATCACTATTCATACTAGATGAGCCTACCTGGGCACCCTGGGCAACAGGCATTATTACAGTATGCCGACCGCTATCAACTGATTGGATTATCACTATTCATACTAGATGAGCCTACCTGGGCACCCTGGGCAACAGGCATTATTACAGTATGCCGACCGCTATCATCTGATTGGATTATCACTATTCATACTAGATGAGCCTACCTGGGCACCCTGGGCAACAGGCATTATTACAGTATGCCGACCGCTATCATCTGATTGGATTATCACTATTTATACTAGATGAGCCTACCTGGGCACCCTGGGCAGCAGGCATTATTACAGTATGCCGACCGCTGTCATCTGATTGGATTATCACCATTCATACTAGATGAGCCTACCTGGGCACCCTGGGCAACAGGCATTATTACAGTATGCCGACCGCTATCATCTGATTGGATTATCACTATTCATACTAGATGAGCCTACCTGGGCACCCTGGGCAACAGGCATTATTACAGTATGCCGACCGCTATCATCTGATTGGATTATCACTATTCATACTAGATGAGCCTACCTGGGCACCCTGGGCAACAGGCATTATTACAGTATGCCGACCGCTGTCATCTGATTGGATTATCACTATTCATACAAGATGAGCCTACCTGGGAACCCTGGGCAACAGGCATTATTACAGTATGCCGACCGCTGTCATCTGATTGGATTATCACTATTCATACTAGATGAGCCTACCTGGGCACCCTGGGCAACAGGCATTATTACAGTATGCCGACCGCTGTCATCTGATTGGATTATCACTATTCATACTAGATGAGCCTACCTGGGCACCCTGGGCAACAGGCATTATTACAGTATGCCGACCGCTGTCATCTGATTGGATTATCACTATTCATACTAGATGAGCCTACCTGGGCACCCTGAGCAACAGGCATTATTACAGTTTGCCGACCGGTGTCATCTGACTGGATTATCACTATTCATACTAGATGAGCCTACCTGGGCACCCTGGGCAACAGGCATTATTACAGTATGCCGACCGCTGTCATCTGATTGGAATTATCACTATTCATACTAGATGAGCCTACCTGGGCAACAGGCATTATTACAGTATGCCGACCGCTGTCATCTGATTGGATTATCACTATTCATACTAGATGAGCCTACCTGGGCACCCTGGGCAACAGGCATTATTACAGTATGCCGACCGCTGTCATCTGATTTGATTATCACTATTCATACTAGATGAGCCTACCTGGGCACCCTGGGCAACAGGCATTATTACAGTATGCCGACCGCTGTCATCTGATTGGATTATCACTATTCATACAAGATGAGCCTACCTGGGCACTCTGGGCAGCAGGCATTATTACAGTATGCCGACCGCTATCATCTGATTGGATTATCACCATTCATACAAGATGAGCCTACCTGGGCACCCTGGGCAGCAGGCATTATTACAGTATGCCGACTGCTATCATCTGATTGGATTATCACCATTCATACTAGATGAGCCTACCTGGGCACCCTGGGCAGCAGGCATTAATACAGTATGCCGACCGCTGTCATCTGATTGGATTATCACCATTCATACAAGATGAGCCTACCTGGGCACCCTGGGCAGCAGGCATTATTACAGTATGCCGACCGCTGTCATCTTATTGGATTATCACCATTCATACAAGATGAGCCTACCTGGGCACCCTGGGCAGCAGGCATTATTACAGTATGCCGACCGCTGTCATCTGATTGGATTATCACCATTCATACAAGATGAGCCTACCTGGGCACCCTGGGCAACAGGCATTATTACAGTATGCCGACCGCTGTCATCTGATTGGATTATCACCATTCATACAAGATGAGCCTACCTGGGAACCCTGGGCAACAGGCATTATTACAGTATGCCGACCGCTGTCATCTGATTGGATTATCACCATTCATACTAGATGAGCCTACCTGGGCACCCTGGGCAACAGGCATTATTACAGTATGCCGACCGCTGTCATCTGATTGGATTATCACCATTCATACAAGATGAGCCTACCTGGGCACCTTGGGCAGCAGTCATTATTACAGTATGCCGACCGCTGTCATCTGATTGGATTATCACTATTCATACTAGATGAGCCTACCTGGGCACCCTGGGCAACAGGCATTATTACAGTATGCCGACCGCTGTCAACTGATTGGATTATCACTATTCATACTAGATGAGCCTACCTGGGCACCCTGGGCAACAGGCATTATTACAGTATGCCGACCGCTGTCATCTGATTGGATTATCACTATTCATACTAGATGAGCCTACCTGGGCACCCTGGGCAACAGGCATTATTACAGTATGCCGACCGCTGTCATCTGATTGGATTATCACTATTCTTACTAGATGAGCCTACTTGGGCACCCTGGGCAACAGGCATTATTACAGTATGCCGACCGCTGTCATATGATTGGATTATCACTATTCATACTAGATGAGCCTACCTGGGCACCCTGGGCAACAGGCATTATTACAGTATGCCGACCGCTATCATCTGATTGGATTATCACTATTCATACTAGATGAGCCTACCTGGGCACCCTGGGCAACAGGCATTATTACAGTATGCCGACCGCTATCATCTGATTGGATTATCACCATTCATACAAGATGAGCCTACCTGGGCACCCTGGGCAGCAGTCATTATTACAGTATGCCGACCGCTATCATCTGATTGGATTATCACCATTCATACAAGATGAGCCTACCTGGGCACCTTGGGCAGCAGTCATTATTACAGTATGCCGACCGCTGTCATCTGATTGGATTATCACCATTCATACTAGATGAGCCTACCTGGGCTATATATATATATATATATATACATATATATATATATATATATACATATATATATATATATATATATATATATATATATATATATATATATATATATATATATATATATATATATATATATATATATATATATATATATATGTAGCTCGGTGGCACGCGCAAGCACACTGCCCATCTCACCAAGCACTTCGCCTGCACAGAATCATCAGTGTCTGCATGTGAGCTCGCTTCCTCCTCCCTGTATTTGTCCTTCAGATTCTGTGCACATTTCCGTGCGACTGCTAATAGTCTCAGAGCGCCCGTCACGTCACGATTTCGGAACGATTCCTTCCACATTTCCTTTAAAAAAAACAATTAAACAAACATAAATAACAACATGCTCCTCGGCGGACACATCAAATAAAACAATTAAAGCACGCATAATTTACATACGCGCGTATAACGTACTCCCGTGGTGGGTACTGCCATACCAAAACGGTGGGAGAGGGAGAGAGAGAGAGAGAGAGAGAGAGAGAGAGAGAGAGAGAGAGAGATTTAGGGTCACCAAGAGAGAATTATTGAACTGTTATTGAACTAATATCCCTAATTTTGCTGTCTGAGGTCATACATTATGGGCACCCTGGGCAACAGCATTATACCCGACCGCTGTCATCTGATTGGATTATCACTATTCATACTAGATGAGCCTACCTGGGCACCCTGGGCAACAGGCATTATTACAGTATGCCGACCGCTATCATCTGATTGGATTATCACTATTCTTACTAGATGAGCCTACCTGGGCAACAGGCATTATTACAGTATGCCGACCGCTGTCATCTGATTGGATTATCACTATTCATACAAGATGAGCCTAGCTGGGCACCCTGGGCAATAGGCATTATTACAGTATGCCGACCGCTATCATCTGATTGGATTATCACTATTCATACTAGATGAGCCTACCTGGGCACCCTGGGCAACAGTCATTATTACAGTATGCCGACCGCTATCATCTGATTGGATTATCACTATTCATACTAGATGAGCCTACCTGGGCACCTCTACAAATAGTTCTTTCAAATTGAAGTGATACTACAACATCAGGTACAATGGCACCAAAGACATATTAAACTAGAGAAATAAACAAAACATCTCCAAAGAACCACATCAATTCAAATAATGCTCGTATCAAGCTTATACATCCAAAAGCAGATTTTCACAATGAATTTAGTCGGCCTTTTTCATTGATGCTTAGAACATAATTTTCTGTAAATGTGATTCTGTCATGCTATATGACACATTCATGACTAATAGACCTACAAACATTCAACAATGACACGATACCAGAGCTGAAGACTAATAACTGATGACTAATAAGATGTATATTAAAAATTGTAAGTGTATTCATTCATCAGTCCATGCATAATCAACATCTGTACAACATCCATTTAGAAAAGACTTGACTTTTTATAATCTAACACATCAGTTGGTCAATGCCACAATCATGGCGATAAGCCAGGAGGTGAGAAATAATAGTCTCTAATACAGGAACAAACATAAAATGACTCCCATTAATCAAAACACATTACATCGTATACAATAGTAATTAAAACATATCCATTACAACAGCCAATTTTAGCATAATCATCATGAATATCTAATACTACACATTTGGTATTTAGCTCCTCTATCACTAACAATAACAATATAATTCAACCAATAGACATTTATACAATATGTAAACAAAATTAAAATATGTAGAGACATCAAAGCAAACACAGTAGATCTAAGTAAATTCACGTATGATCACAGTTCTGGTTCGAGATGATCTGCTGATTGGATTATCACTATTCATACTAGATGAGACTACCTGGGCACCCTGGGCAGCAGGCATTATTACAGTATGCCGACCGCTATCATCTGCGACTTGTGTACTTGTAGCCGAACTGGTAGCTGTGGCTTTCCTTCTTTTTCTTTTTGGTGCAAGTATTCTTTCTGACTCTGTTTTCAAGTCACGTTGTTCTTCACTCTCCAGGTGGAGAATACATGTCTTATCTGTTGGATCACAACTCAAACTAACATGGCACATAATGTCTCCAAATCCATAACATGAGATTTTAGCACTCATTTTGTATTGAGTATCAGTGTCTCTTGTATACATTTTCATGTAAACATTAATATCCTGTGATCGTGTATCATTGAATGCGACAGGGTTCTTGAAGTCTTTCGACTTGCACACAATGTGAGTTACAGGACCCAATGCATACGTGCGAGAAGGTCTATCAATGACAGCATAATCTTCAAAGAGGACAACATGTGTGTGAACATCGGCTTCTCCTTGGCAAGGTCTCTTTGTGGTATATTCCTGCCGCTGGCGCACTCTCAGTAACCTGCAAAGAATGTAAATAATTGAATACTATTAGCCGATTTAAACATGTCTGCTATTCATTAATTATAGTATTTAACTTTTCTTTAAACTATAATTTCTTTAAAATCCTGTTTACTTCCATGTTAACGCATGCTAAAAAGCTACTTCCTGTTTTTTTTAGTAGCGGACATCCATATGAACAGAAATGGTAAATTATTATTTATGTATTCAATCACATAAATATATTCTTTTGTTGTTTGTTGTACTTGTGGGTAACACATTACAACAAAATCAAATAAATCTATCAAAACAAACCTGTCATGGGATATGTTGGGGTTTTCATTCAACAGTGACACCAGAGTAGATTTGTATATGCTATTGTTGTTTCTTGGGATATGAACCTTGGCATCCACTTGTTTTTTTATCAAAGTTCTCATCACTGTGAAACGGAATGGTGTTATTTTAGACTATTTTGTGCACAAGAATGCTGAATTGAGACCAACGAGCATTGGGAGATGAAGGAATAATATGGATAAAGGTCAAACCACAACACAGCAATCTACAGTTGAGGTGCCTGAAAGCTCTGGATGATAGCTTGAATTTATGCCTGTCATTATTTAGTTTCTAACCAAACTCATTACACTTTTTAAAAGCAAACATGAGATAATAATAATAATAATAATAATAATAATAATAATAATAATAATACCGGTTCTTCATATAGCGCTCTTTAGGTAAAGGATTACCAATCAAAGCGCTTCACATAATAAAAATTATGTGTGGACTAAATGCTCATAATATTCAAAATGCTAAAATACAGTTTCAAGCAATGAAATTAATAACCAATACTGTAAAATAGAAAGAAATGTCAGAGATAAAGCTTCTCAGAACAAACCTTTCAGCACCATTATCTAAGGCATTCGGGCCATTGAATACATAAATAATAACCTGTTAAAACAGGTTACCAGAGGTGTCATCATCCAGGTTACCAGTGTGGTCATCATCCGAGTTACCTGTGTGGTCATCATCCAGGTTACCTGTGTGGTCATCATCCAGGTTACCAGTGTAGTCATCATCCAGGTTACCTGTGTGGTCATCGTCCAGGTTACCCGTGTGGTCATCATCCAGGTTACAGTGTGGTCATCATCCAGGTTACCTGTGTGGTCATCATCCAGGTTACCTGTGTAGTCATCATCCAGGTTACCAGTGTGGTCATCATCCAAGTTACCTGTGTGGTCATCATCCAGGTTACCAGTGAGATCATCATCCAGGTTACCTGTGTGGTCATCATCCGGGTCATCATCTTGGTTATCATCGTCATTATCATGATCATCACCTTGAAAGTTATGGATCGGATTGCAGTCATGAGCAAATGGACGATAGAACCAGCCATCATTGTCATCATCACTGCTTTGATCTGGATGTGGAAGAGGCATCATACCAGCATATTTTGCCAGCACTGCCTAGCAGTATCAATGCCTTCTCTCCAACCATTAATCTCTTCTCCTGGCAAAGGATATCTTGTGATATTAGCTCGCTGATAATCACCAAACTGACTTGGCCAAATAACTTCCCCTTTCGGATGAGGCCTTGCAAAGTTTGGAGCTTGAGGGTCCACTCTAATTTGGTCGAGGCGAATTATATGAGATGCATTCTGACTAAGTCTGCCAAAAGAATAGTTGTGGCGGTTACCCACCCATTGCCCATTGGCAGACCAATAAGATTCAACCAAATCAGTACCAGTCAGGTCAAGTCTACATTCTATGTCAGCAAAGTTATCTCTCATGTAGCAAATCACCATGACAGCAAAATGAGACGACATCAGCACATCGGTGTAAGTTTCCCGAGATAAGAAATTCCTGTGCAGAGTAAGATTTCGAGATCGTCCAACGAAGTTGCGCCAAATGGTCAGGAAATGGGTTACCATGCCAGCATACTTTATATGCTGAGATAGTGATGCGATAGGGCTAACGAATATTTCCACATAGAACCAAATGATCTTTGTGAAGACTAGGGTACCCATTACCAAGTCATTTGGTGGTCTTTCTCCATTGCCATCAACGATTTTCTGCAGACATTCCTGCACCCGTGTGAAGACCAATCTTTGGGCATATCTCCAGTTTTGTCTATCTCTTCTATTCACATCATCTCTAGTGAGTCCATGACGATCAAAGCTGAAATAATCCAGCACCAACAGCAAATGATTGCTGTGCACCATGTAGTCACCCATCAACAGAACCCTTGACGTGATGTAAGTGGTTGACCAGTTTTTTATGGTTATGGATATAGTCCTGGTCCATCAAGTCCTGGGGTGTACGGGTCTCTTCATCCACCAGGCATGTGAAGATGTAGTCCTGGTCCATCAAGTCCTGGGGTGTACGGGTCTCTTCATCCACCAGGCATGTGAAGATGTAGTCCTGGTCCATCAAGTCCTGGGGTGTACGGGTCTCTTCATCCACCAGGCATGTGAAGATGAAACCCAGATCACGAGGGACTGGCTGGTATCTTGCACCTATGTTGGATAGTGCTGCTTGTAACATCAACTTTCTTCTACGACTATCACCATCAGAA
>BSQZ01000137.1:169672-332172 GCA_033239005.1 Lamellibrachia satsuma
TAATAATAAAAAAACATACAAACAGACAAACACTACTTTTCAATATTTACTATATTATAGTAATATCCTTTTTTCGAAGTAATTCTCTGTTCGCGTCATCTTCGAGCGCGCGTGCGAAGATGACGAAAACGGCTACCGACGCCTGACGGAATTGTCATGTAACTGACAATTATGTAGATCTCGTCTGCCCGATGGCGCCACTGATTTGCCTGTTTCCCGTAAATCGCCATTTTTGTATTTATTAAAATTCTGGTAAATTAGGGTTGGATATGTTTCCTTATTGTCTTGTGTTATCTCTCCCGGAACAGTGCCTTTGCAGTTGCGACTATTGCAACAACGTACTGTCATAACGACTCATGTACATTCAGTGGATTTACGCGCACACGAAAAGCTATTTCACACAAGCTACTGGCGCCTTCGTCTTCGAGCCTACAAATGCCTAATAAGGTACGACCAAGAAAGGACAATTGTTCTCAAAAATGGTTGGTTGGACGCATCTTTACGTTTCGTTTCATTAACAAACGTTGCGATTAGCAGACTAGAGAGAACACAGTAGGCACTTCAACAAAATCCGTTCCATCCATATGTTCGTCACTTTTTCTAGAGGTCTTAGTTAGACACTTCAACAAAATCCGCTGAGCGGCTCGCACGGCGTGCCGAAAAATCGTGTCAGTTTATCTGCGCCGATTCTCGGCACCCGGGTTCTCCTTTTGTTTTACATCCTGTATTGTCGGTTGTTTCCGTTCCTTTCTGTGCCTTACAGCGGCAGATTGGACAATAGTAAGTTCCTTTTCATGTTCGTCTGTTTTTATTAAAATTGAACCAAAATTAAGGTGAAATACATCGATTAGACGACATAGGTGTATTTCTGTTGTAAGTTTAGCAGACAGCTATTTATGACTCCATCCATATGCTCGTGACTTCTTCTAGAGGCCTTAGTCTGTGTACGAAATATTTTCCCGCTACGCGAATGCACATGGGTGTTTTTTTTAGTTTCCCTAGTTTGTGAAATTTCAACCGATTTTGGACCCCTAACGATAAACTTGAATATAGACGCGAAAACAAATGGAACTGCTGTAGACAATATATTATCAAAGAGTTTATATTTTATTTTCAACAACAAGCTATTAATCACAAAAAATCATTGATGAATTTTGAAAAAAAATTCAATTAAAAAAAAATTGCAAAACGGTCCAATCGTGGCCACGGTTTCCTCGATTTGACCACCCAATGTCTTCGATTGGGCCAAAAATAAAATTTATATATAGGACTAAGCATAATTATGAATTGGTACACAAGTAACATATAGTGTTAATTTTAACAATAATAGTTATCATTAGTCAAATACAATATACTAATAAATACCAGTGTTCATAATCTTTGTAGTTCCATCCACCCTACAGAATGTCCCATATCTTCTTCGACTGGACAAACAAACAAATTATGTATAACAAACTTTTAATCAATGTGTGAGTAAAATATAATGTTCATTAGGAACATAAAATTAATCAACAGTCAAATGATTTATCATCGTAGAAAATGTTGCACCACTGACCAGTTCTGCATCTCTTGATTGAATTGCAGTGGTTTTAGAAGTACTGGGCTCTTTGCTGGATGTAGGCCAAGTAGACGTAGCTATCTCCGGTCCGACTTTGCTTTGTTTAATTAGTTTCTTTCTTCGGTGGGCATAACTCTGGTACAGCTTCCATGGCAACAGCTGTCAGTGCTGGAGTTGCAACAACCAGTGTCAGAGGTGGCGTAGGGTTGTGCAACTTCCGTGATAACATTAGTTACCATAGCAGCAGCAAAGTCGGTGTCTTGGAATATGTATATGGTCTTTCACATTAAGAATTTCGGCAACTTGCTATGTTGTCAATGGTCTGCCCATGTCTTCTCTCATCCACATCCTCAATGCATCATCGTAGTATTTCCCAAACGGTCCGAAAAAAAGGCCCCATCCAAAGGCTGGAATCGGTCAGTCGTGTGACAGAAGTGAGATCATGACCACACAAGCTTCCCGAGCCGTCCCAGTTGCTGCCAAATTCTTTATGTGGTTCACGTGGCTATAGAGTCTGAGCACAATAGTCTCCTTCATTGGTTTAACAAAATCTACGAAATGTCACAGCCAAGTAACAAACCCCTCACTGGACATCCAGCCTTTGCCCTCGGAGGTCCACCATTTGTCAGTTCTATTTTCGTCCAATTCCGTTTATACATGACCATTGTCACCAAATTTATGTAAGCCCTCATAAAGTCTTTGGTAGTCCGAAACAATGTAAATTTACCTGTAACCAAATGTGTTCGATTGGACCACTTAGCAATTTCCTTTATTTGCATTATTATAATTGCTCCCTTGTCTAATATTACTTTCTGATAATTAATAAACTGTATTGGGGTAATTACACACATTACACACTGGTCCAATTGTGGCAACTGCAGTGGTCCAATCGTGGAATTTCTCGTGTTAAAAATATTGCATTGTCATCACAAGCAGACGACATCCATTTTTAAATTCTTATTATCGCTACATACATTGGGCTCCTATACTCGTGATGGACATACATTTTCGCCTGTAAATATGACCAATGGTGCTGTGCTGATAACTTATCATGGCCTGATTATTATGCCGTGGACATAGAAAACCTACTTTCGGTGATAATTTTTTTTAAAGTATTGCTATTTCGTCGAAACTTACGTGTCATCCGAAATGCCACTGATGAATGACATAATTGACAGAGGATGCCACGGTATACAGTAATATGGAATACATAGCACTGGTCCGATTGAGGAACTGGCCCAATCCCGGCAACTCTCCCCTATTTACATTTCTGTGATTTTAATTCATTACAAATAATACAAAGTCAATATATTTGTTTGATATTTGTTTTGCAAAACAAATTTTATTCATGATTATTAGTAATGGTACATTTTTATATATATTTTTTATTTTGTATATCTATATTACTATAATATCAAGTAGTATATTTACATAATGCATATTACATGCATTCTTTTGTCTAAAATGAAAGATTTATTGATATTGATTAAACTTGTTGGGCTTGGCTGTGCTAAGTTAGTAGAATAATGAAATTGTTATGTAATTTTTCAATGATTGAAAAAAACTGTGCAAGATATATTCTAAATCACTAGTTAATAATTAATTAACTGCTATACTGAACCTGCAGTAAACCATACATGCAGGAAATTACAAAATGTCAGAATATATAATAAATTGTGTTATATTTATGCAATGACATTTTTTTACACAAAAAAACATTTAGCATTCTATTAATTAATTAATCTCTATTAATTACCCAATATTGACTTATTAGTTATAAAATATCTTTATAATCATGGAAGATATGGCCTTTTATAAAAAGGTGTTGGCCTGTTGAGTTTGTGCATTAATTAGCCAATATTGACTTTTTAATTGCATCAATTGAGTTATGAAATGAGTGTGTGATGTATATTTATGACCCTGGTTAAGGAGTTTGCAAACCCTGAACAAATTATACAAATTTCTTCATAATCATGTAAGTTATGGACATGTGTCGGTCAGTTGACTTCACGCACTAATTAGCCAATATTGACTTATTAATTGCATTAACTGAGTTACTCTTAATGATACATGGCTGTATTATGCGTATTTATGACCCTACTTAATGTGCTTACAAATGTGCTTACAAATTCTAATTTTTACCGTATTAAAATCACAATATCTTAGGATCTAATAAAGATATATTAATAAAATAAGCAGTTTGTTGGTTCCTTTACATTTCACCTTTCATTTAAATCAATTGCCAATATTCTATCATGATATCTAATTTTTATTTGAAGTGCCTAAACAAAGTGGTACAGTAATATCTAAACACAATGCACACCAACGCACACCTAAACAAATGGTATACAACTTCTGAAATTTTTTTGGCACAGAAAATAAAACTTTGTAGCCTACGTCACAAAAAAACTTGTCAAAAAAAGTCACTCGTCCGACCGCAAAGTTAATATACCATGAATGATATTCACATTGTAACGTGTGAATTCATTAATTTACATACCAGTTTGGGTTATTACTAATTGTTGCTAGATATTTTCGCTTTCATCTTTAGCGAAGAACACTAAAAACAAAAAATAAGCTTAGCATAATGCTTGATTTGGCATGTGCTTAGTCCAAATTCTGGGAACAATAAATTTTGTTTTGTATCACCCAACATAATTTTGATAATATTTCATTGGCGATAACTCTGTCAAATGCCCTATTTGTACAAATACAAGTCCTGTCGCCTGGTGACAAGGCGTACCTAGCTGGTTTTGCCATATTTTCTAGCACAGAAGAAAAGTTACGCGACCTTGAAGTCTGTTCATCGCAACGTCAAAAATCTACAATTGCCATATGATTCAAATACACATGTTTATTAACATTTGACATGTAATACGAAAACATGCATTTTTAGGAGCAGACAGTACACTTTCTACACGCAGTCGTGCCGAATGGTGGCAAGATGTACGAAGCTATCAATGTCAAAAATGTACAATTGCCATTTGATTCAAATAGGAACATTTTCACACTTCAGTCACACTCAAATACATGTGCATTTTTCAGATCTGTGCACACAGGCCACTTTCAACACGCAGTTGTGCCGCCGTGGCGAGACGTAGCAAGCTGGCTTTGCGATACTATCTAGCACAGATGTCAAGTTATGCGACTATAAAGTCTGTTTCATCGCAACGACAAAACTCTACGATTGGCGTAGGATACAAATATACATGTTTCTTGATATTTGACTTGTAATACGAAAGCATGTATTTTGTAGGAGCAGACGTAAGACTTTCTACACGCAGTCCTGTCACCTGGTGGCAAAACGTACCAAGCTGGCTTTGCGATGTTTTCTAGAACCGATGACAAGTTATACCACCTTGAAGTATGTTTCATCGCAACGTCAAAAATGTACGATTGGCGTGGGATTCAAATAGGAACATTTTCACACATCAATCACACAAAAACACGTGCATTTTTTAGATCTGTACAGACACGCCACTTTCTACTTGCAGTCGTGCCACCTGGTTGCAAAACATACCAAACTGGTTTTGTGATATTTTCAAGCAAACTGGTCATGCTATGGAACCAAGAAGTTTGTTTCATCGCAACGTCAACACTCTACAATTGGCGGAGGATACAAGAAGACATGTTTGTTGAAGTTTGACTTGTGATATTTACGAAAACATGCATTTTGTAGGGGCAGGATGGGCACTTCCTACACGCAGTGCAGCCATCTGGTCGCAAAACGTACCAAACTGGTTTTGTGATATTTTCTAGCACACAGGTCATGTTTTGCAACCAAGAATTCTGTTTTATTGCAACTTCAAAACTATATGATTGGCGTGAGATTCAAATAGACATGTTTGTTGAAATTTTACTTGTGATATGAAAACAAAATTTTTTTAGGAGCAGACGGTACTTCCTTCACGCAGTCTTACCCCCTGGTGGTGAAACGTATCAAACTGGCTTTGCGATATTTTCTAGCAAGGAGGTCAAGTTACGCAAACTTGAAGTCTGTTCAATGCAACTTTAAAAATCGTCAATTGGCAGGGGATTCAAATAGGAAAATTTTCACATTTCAATCACACAAAAATACATGTGCATTTTTTAGATCTGTGCAGACACGCCACTTTCTCCAAGCAGTCGTGCCGCCTGGTGGCAAGACTAAGCTTGGTTTGCGATATTATCTAGCACAGTGGTTATTTTACGCGACCTTGAAGTCAGTTTCATCGTAACGTCAAAACTCTATAATTGGCGTATGATTTTAAAATATACATGATTGTTGACATTTGACATGTAATACGAAAATATGCATTTTTTAGGGGCAAATAGGACACTTCTTCATGCAGTCCTGCCACCTGGTGGCAAAATATACCAAGGTGGCTTTGCGACATTTTCTAACACACAGGTCAATGTACGCGACCTTTCATCGCATCATCTAAACTCTATGATTGGCGTGGGATTCAATAGATATGTTTGTTGAAAATTGTAATACGAAAACATGCATTTTGTAGGAGCAGACATGGCTCTTCCTTCACGCAGTCCTGTCACCTGGTGGCAAAACGTATTAATCTGGCTTTGCATTATAAAAAATATATGATTGGCGTTTGATTCAAATAGGAACATTTTCACACTTCAATCACATAAAATACATGTGCATTTTTCAGATCTCTGCAGACAAGCCACTTTCTACATGCAGTCGTGCCACCTGGTGGGAAGACATACCAAGCTGACTTTGCTACATTTTCTAGCACAGAGGTTAAGTTACGTGATCTTAAAGTCTGTTTCATCGCAACGTCAACACTACGATTGGCGGACGATACAAATAGACATGTTTGTTAACATTTCACTTGTAATACGAAAATATGCATTTTTTAGGCGCAAACAGGACACTTCCTACACACAGTCGTGCCGCTGAGGGGCAAGACTTACCTAGCGAATTTGTTTAGGACAGTGATCAAGTTACGCGGCCTTGAAGTATGTTTCATCCCAACATATAATCTCTACGATTGGCGGAGGATACAAGAAGACATGTTTGTTGACATTTGACTTGTGATATTTACGAAAACATGCATTTTGTAGGGGCAGGCTGGGCACTTTCCACTATCATTCGCGCCGCCTGGTGGCGAAACGTACCAAACTGGTTTTGTGATATTTTCTAGCAAACTGGTCATGTTATGGAACCAAGAAGTCTGTTTCATCGCAACATCAAAACTATATGATTGGCTTAGGATTCAAATAGACATGTTTGTTGAAATTTTACTTGTATTACGAAAACAGCCATTTTTGTAGGAGCAGACAGGGTACTTCCTTCACGCAGTCCTGCCCCCTGGTGGTGAAATGTATCAAACTGGCTTTGCGATATTTTCTAGCAAGGAGGTCAAGTTCGCAAACTTGAAGTCTGTTCATCGCAACTTTAAAATCGTCAATTGGCGGGGGATTCAAATAGGAAAATTTTCACATTTCAATCACACAAAAATACATGTGCATTTTTTAGATTTGTGCAGACATGCCACTTTCTCCAAGCAGTCGTGCCGCCTGGTGGCAAGACATACTAAGCTGGGTTTGCGATATTATCTAGCACAGTGGCTATTTTACGCGACTTTGAAGTCAGTTTCATCGTAACGTCAAAACTCTATAATTGGCATATGATTTTAAAATATACATGATTGTTGACATTTGACATGTAATACGAAAATATGCATTTTTTAGGGGCAAATAGGACACTTCTTCATGCAGTCCTGCCACCTGGTGGCAAAATATACCAAGGTGGCTTTGCGACATTTTCTAACACACAGGTCAATGTACGCGACCTTTCATCGCATCATCTAAACTCTATGATTGGCGTGGGATTCAATAGATATGTTTGTTGAAAATTGTAATACGAAAACATGCATTTTGTAGGAGCAGACATGGCTCTTCCTTCACGCAGTCCTGTCACCTGGTGGCAAAACGTATTAATCTGGCTTTGCATTATAAAAAATATATGATTGCCGTTTGATTCAAATAGGAACATTTTCACACTTCAATCACATAAAAATACATGTGCATTTTTCAGATCTCTGCAGACAAGCCACTTTCTACATGCAGTCGTGCCACCTGGTGGGAAGACATACCAAGCTGGCTTTGCGATATTTTCTAGCACAGAGATCAACTATGCGACCTTGAAGTCTGTTTCATCGCAACGTCAACACTCTACGATTGGCGACGATACAAAAAGACATGTTTGTTAACATTTCACTTGTAATACGAAAATATGCATTTTTAGGCGCAAACAGGACACTTCCTACACACAGTCGTGGCGCTGGGGGCAAGACGTACCTAGCTGGTTAAATTTTTTAGGACAGTGATCAAGTTACGCGGCCTTGAAGTATGTTTCATCCCAACGTATAATCTCTACGATTGGTGGAGGATTCGATAAGACATGTTTGTTGACATTTGTTGACTTGTAATATTTACGAAAACATGCATTTTTTAGGGGCAGACAGGGCACTTTCCACAATCATTCGCGCCGCCTGGTGGCGAAACGTACCAAACTGGTTTTGTGATATTTTCTAGTAAACAGGTCATGTTATGAAACAAGAAGTCTGTTTCATCGCAACGTCAAACTTATATGATTGGCGTGGGATTCAAATAGACATGTTTGTTGAAATTTGACTTGTAATACGAAAACAACCATTTTTGTAGGAGCAGACAGGGTACTTCCTTCACGCAGTCCTGCCCCCTGGTGGTGAAACGTATCAACCTGGCTTTGCGATATTTTCTAGCAAGGAGGTCAAGTTACGCGAACTTGAAGTCTGTTTCATCGCAACGTTAAAAATCTTCGATTGGCGGGGGATTCAAATAGGAAAATTTTCACATTTCAATCACACAAAAATACATGTGCATTTTTTAGATCTGTGCAGACACGCCACTTTCTCCAAGCAGTCGTGCCGCCTGGTGGCAAGACATACTAAGCTGGGTTTGCGATATTATCTAGCACAGTGGTTATTTTACGCGACCTTGAAGTCAGTTTCATCGTAACGTCAAAACTATGATTGGCGTATGATTTTAAAATATACATGATTGTTGACATTTGACATGTTATACAAAAATATGCATTTTTAGGGGCAAATAGGACACTTCTTCATGCAGTCCTACCACCTGGTGGCAAAATATACCAAGGTGGCTTTGCGACATTTTCTAACACACAGGTCAAAGTACGCGACCTTGAAGTCTGTTTCATCGCATCATCTAAACTCTATGATTGGCGTGGGATTCAATAGATATGTTTGTTGAAAATTGTAATACGAAAACATGCATTTTGTAGGAGCAGACATGGCTCTTCCTTCACGCAGTCCTGTCACCTGGTGGCAAAACGTATTAATCTGGCTTTGCATTATAAAAAATATATGATTGGCGTTTGATTCAAATAGGAACATTTTCACACTTCAATCACATAAAAATACATGTGCATTTTTCAGATCTCTGCAGACAAGCCACTTTCTACATGCAGTCGTGCCACCTGGTGGGAAGACATACCAAGCTGACTTTGCTACATTTTCTAGCACAGAGGTTAAGTTACGTGATCTTAAAGTCTGTTTCATCGCAACGTCAACACTCTACGATTGGCGGACGATACAAAAAGACATGTTTGTTAACATTTCACTTGTAATACGAAAATATGCATTTTTTAGGCGCAAACAGGACACTTCCTACACACAGTCGTGCCGCTGGGGGGCAAGACGTACCTAGCGAATTTTTTTAGGACAGTGATCAAGTTACGCGGCCTTGAAGTATGTTTCATCCCAACATATAATCTCTACGATTGGCGGAGGATTCAAAAAGACATGTTTGTTGACATTTGACTTGTAATATTTACGAAAACATGCATTTTAGTAGGGGCAGACAGGGCACTTCCTACACGCAGTCCAGCCACCTAGTCACAAAACGTACCAAACTGGTTTTGTGATATTTTCTAGCACACAGGTCATGTTTTGCAACCAAGAAGTCTGTTTTATCGCAACTTCAAAACTATATGTTTGGCGTGGGATTCAAATAGACATGTTTGTTGAAATTTGACTTGTAATTCGAAAACAACCATTTTTGTAGGAGCAGACAGGGTACTTCCTTCACGCAGTCCTGCCCCTGGTGGTGAAACGTATCAACCTGGCTTTGCGATATTTTCTAGCAAGGAGGTCAATTTATGCGAACTTGAAGTCTGTTTCAACGCAACGTTAAAAATCTTCGATTGGCGGGGGATTCAAATAGGAAAATTTTCACATTTCAATCACACAAAAATACATGTGCATTTTTTAGATCTGTGCAGACACGCCACTTTCTCCAAGCAGTCGTGCCGCCTGGTGGCAAGACATACTAAGCTGGGTTTGCGATATTATCTAGCACAGTGGTTATTTCACGCGACCTTGAAGTCAGTTTCATCGTAACGTCAAAACTATGATTGGCGTATGATTTAAACATATACATGTTTGTTGACATTTGACATATACGAAAATATGCATTTTTAGGGGCAAATAGGACACTTCTTCACGCAGTCCTGCCACCTGGTGGCAAAATATACCAAGGTGGCTTTGCAACATTCTCTAACACACAGGTCAAGTTACGCGACCTTGAAGTCTGTTACATCGCATCATCAAACTCTATGATTGGCGAGGGATTCAAATAGACATGTTTGTTGACATTTGATTTTTAATAATTAAGAAAACATGCATTTTGTTGGAGCAGACAGGGCACTTCCTTCACGCAGTCCTGCCACCTGGTGGTAAAACGTATTAATCTGGCTTTGCGTTATCAAAAATATACGATTGGCGTTTGATTCAAATAGGAACATTTTCACACTTCAATCACATAAAAATACATGTGCATTTTTCAGATCTGTGCAGACAAACCACTTTCTACACGCAGTCGTGCCACCTGGTGGCAAGACATACCAAGCTGACTTTGCTACATTTTCTAGCACAGAGGTTAAGTCACGCGATCTTGAAGTCTGTTTCATCGCAACATCAACACTCTACGATTGGCGGAGGATACAAAAAGACATGTTTGTTAACATTTGACTTGTAATACGAAAATATGCATTTTTTAAGAGCAAACAGGACACTTCCTACACACAGTCGTGCCGCTGGGGGGCAAGACGTACCTAGCTGGGTTTGCAAAATTTTTTAGGACAGTGATCAAGTTACGTGGCCTTAAAGTCTGTTTCATCCCAACGTATAATCTCTACGATTGGCGGAGGATTCAAGAAGACATGTTTGTTGACATTTGACTTGTAATATTTACGAAATCATGCATTTTTGTAGGGGCAGACAGGGCACTTCCTACACGCAGTCCAGCCACCTAGTCGCAAAACGTACCAAACTGGTTTTGTGATATTTTCTAGCACACAGGTCATGTTTTGCAACCAAGAAGTCTGTTTCATCGCAACTTCAAAACTATATGATTGGCGTAGGATTCAAATAGACATGTTTGTTGAAATTTGACTTGTAATACGAAAACAACCATTTTTGTAGGAGCAGACAGGGTACTTCCTTCACGCAGTCCTGCCCCCTGGTGGTGAAACGTATCAACCTGGCTTTGCGATATTTTCTAGCAAGGAGGTCAAGTTACGCGAACTTGAAGTCTGTTTCATCGCAACGTTAAAAATCTTCGATTGGCAGGGGATTCAAATAGGAAAATTTTCACATTTCAATCACACAAAATACATGTGCATTTTTTAGATTTGTGCAGACACGCCACTTTCTACAAGCAGTCGTGCCGCCTGGTGGCAAGACATACTAAGTTGGGTTTGCGATATTATCTAGCATAGTGGTTATTTTACGCGACCTTCAGGTCAGTTTCATCGTAACGTCAAAACTTTATGATTGGCGTATGATTTTAAAATATACATGATTGTTGACATTTCACATGTAATACGAAAATATGCATTTTTTAGGGGCAAATAGAACACTTCTTCATGCAGTCCTGCCACCTGGTGGCAAAATATACCAAGATGGCTTTGCGACATTTTCTAACACACATATTAAGGTACGCGACCTTGAAGTCTGTTTCATCGCATCGTTAAAACTATGATTGGCGTGGGATTCAAATAGACATGTTTGTGGAAAATTGTAATACGAAAACACGCATTTTGTAGGAGCAGACATGGCACTTCCTTCACGCAGTCCTGTCACCTGGTGGCAAAACGTATTAATCTGGCTTTGCGTTATCAAAAATATACGATTTGCATTTGATGCAAATAGGAACATTTTCACACTTCAATCACATAAAATATATGTGCATTTTTCAGATTTCTGCAGACGAGCCACTTTCTACACGCAGTCATGCCACCTGGTGGCAAGACATACCAAGCTGACTTTGCTACATTTTCTAGCACAGAGGTTAAGTTACGTGATCTTGAAGTCTGTTTCATCGCAACGTCAACACTCTACGATTGGCGTAGGATACAAAAAGACTTGTTTGTTAAAATTTCACTTGTAATACGAAAATATGCATTTTTTAGGAGCAAACAGGACACTTCCTACATACAGTCGTGCCGCTGGGGGACAAGACGTACCTAGCTGGGTTTGCAAATTTTTTTAGGACAGTGATCAAGTTACGCGGCCTTGAAGTCTGTTTCATCCCTACATATAATCTCTACAATTGGCAGAGGATTCAAGAAGACATGTTTGTTGACATTTGACTTGTGATATTTACGAAAACATGCATTTTTGTAGGGGCAGACTGGGAACTTCCTACACGCAGTGCAGCCATCTGGTCGCAAAACGTACCAAACTGGTTTTGTGATATTTTCTAGCACACAGGTCATGTTTTGCAACCAAGAATTCTGTTTCATTGCAACTTCAAAACTATATGATTGGCGTGAGATTCAAATAGACATGTTTGTTGAAATTTGACTTGTGATATGAAAACAAAATTTTTTTAGGAGCAGACAGGGTACTTCCTTCACGCAGTCCTACCCCCTGGTGGTGAAACGTATCAACCTAGCTTTGCGATATTTTCTAGCAAGGAGGTCAAGTTACGCAAACTTGAAGTCTGTTTCAACGCAACGTTAAAAATCTTCAATTGGCGGGGGATTCAAATAGGAAAATTTTCACATTTCAATCACACAAAAATACATGTGCATTTTTTAGATCTGTGCAGACACGCCACTTTCTCCAAGCAGTCGTACCGCCTGGTGGCAAGACATACTAAGCTGGGTTTGCGATATTATCTAGCACAGTGGTTATTTTACGCGACCTTGAAGTCAGTTTCATCGTAACGTCAAAACTCTATAATTGGCGTATGATTTTAAAATATACATGATTGTTGACATTTGACATGTAATACGAAAATATGCATTTTTTAGGGGCAAATAGGACACTTCTTCATGCAATCCTGCCATCTGGTAGCCAAATATACCAAGGTGGCTTTGCGACATTTTCTAACACACAGGTCAAGGTACGCGACCTTGAAGTCTGTTTCATCGCATCATCTAAACTCTATGATTGGCGTGGGATTCAAATAGATATGTTTGTTGAAAATTGTAATACGAAAACATGCATTTTGTAGGAGCAGACATGGCTCTTCCTTCACGCAGTCCTGTCACCTGGTGGCAAAACGTATTAATCTGGCTTTGCATTATAAAAAATATATGATTGGCGTTTGATTCAAATAGGAACATTTTCACACTTCAATCACATAAAAATACATGTGCATTTTTCAGATCTCTGCAGACAAGCCACTTTCTACATGCAGTCGTGCCACCTGGTGGGAAGACATACCAAGCTGACTTTGCTACATTTTCTAGCACAGAGGTTAAGTTACGTGATCTTAAAGTCTGTTTCATCGCAACGTCAACACTCTACGATTGGCGGACGATACAAAAAGACATGTTTGTTAACATTTCACTTGTAATACGAAAATATGCATTTTTTAGGCGCAAACAGGACACTTCCTACACACAGTCGTGCCGCTGAGGGGCAAGACGTACGTAGCGATTTTTTTTAGGACAGTGATCAAGTTACGCGGCCTTGAAGTATGTTTCATCCCAACATATAATCTCTACGATTGGCGGAGGATTCAAGAAGACATGTTTGTTGACATTTGACTTGTAATATTTACGAAAACATGCATTTTAGTAGGGGCAGACAGTGAACTTCCTACACGCAGTCCAGCCACCTAGTCACAAAATGTACCAAACTGGTTTTGTGATATTTTCTAGCACACAGGTCATGTTTTGCAACCAAGAAGTCTGTTTTATCGCAACTTCAAAACTATATGTTTGGCGTGGGATTCAAATAGACATGTTTGTTGAAATTTGACTTGTAATTCGAAAACAACCATTTTTGTAGGAGCAGACAGGGTACTTCCTTCACGCAGTCCTGCCCCTGGTGGTGAAACGTATCAACCTGGCTTTGCGATATTTTCTAGCAAGGAGGTCAAGTTATGCGAACTTGAAGTCTGTTTCATCGCAACATTAAAAATCTTCGATTGGCGGGGGATTCAAATAGGAAAATTTTCACATTTCAAGCACACAAAAATACATATGCATTGTTTAGGTTTGTGCAGACACGCCACTTTCTACAAGCAGTCGTGCCGCCTGGTGGCAAGACATACTAAGCTGGGTTTGCGATATTATCTAGCACAGTGGTTATTTTACGCGACCTTCCGGTCAGTTTCATCGTAACGTCAAAACTCTATGATTGGCGTATGATTTTAAAATATACATGATTGTTGACATTTCACATGTAATACGAAAATATGCATTTTTTAGGGGCAAATAGGACACTTCTTCATGCAGTCCTGCCATCTTGTGGCAAAATATACCAAGATGGCTTTGCGACATTTTCTAACACACATGTCAAGGTACGCGACCTTGAAGTCTGTTTCATCGCATCGTTAAAACTATGATTGGAGTGGGATTCAAATAGACATGTTTGTGGAAAATTGTAATACGAAAACACGTATTTTGTAGGAGCAGACATGGCACTTCCTTCACGCAGTCCTGTCACCTGGTGGCAAAACGAATTAATCTGGCTTTGCGTTATCAAAAATATACGATTTGCGTTTGATGCAAATAGGAACATTTTCACACTTCAATCACATAAAATACATGTGCATTTTTCAGATTTCTGCAGACGAGCCACTTTCTACACGCAGTCATGCCACCTGGTGGCAAGACATACCAAGCTGACTTTGCTACATTTTCTAGCACAGAGGTTAAGTTACGTGATCTTGAAGTCTGTTTCATCGCAACGTCAACACTCTACGATTGGCGGAGGATACAAAAAGACATGTTTGTTAACATTTCACTTGTAATACGAAAATATGCATTTTTTAGGAGCAAACAGGACACTTCCTACACACAGTCGTGGCGCTGGGGGGCAATACGTACCTAGCTGGGTTTGCAAAATTTTTTAGGACCGTGATCAAGTTACGCGGCCTTGAAGTCTGTTTCATCGCTACGTATAATCTCTACAATTGGCAGAGGATTCAAGAAGACATGTTTGTTGACATTTAACTTGTGATATTTACGAAAACATGCACTTTTGTAGGAGCAGACAGGGTACTTCCTTCACGCAGTCCTACCCCCTGGTGGTGAAACGTATCAACCTGGCTTTGCGATATTTTCTAGCAAAGAGGTCAAGTTACTCGAACTTGAAGTCTGTTTCATCGCAACGTTAAAAATCTTCGATTGGCGGGGAATTCAAATAGGACAATTTTCACATTTCAATCACACAATAATACATGTGCATTTTTTAGATTTGTGCAGACTCTCCACTTTCTACAAGCAGTCGTGCCGCCTGGTGGCAAGACCTACTAGGCTGCGTTTGCGATATTATCTAGCACAGTGTTTGTTTTACGCGACCTTGAAGTCAGTTTCATCGTAACTTCAAAACTATGATTGGCGTATGATTTTAAAATATCCATGATTGTTGACATGTAATACGAAAATATAAATTTTTTAGGGGCAAATAGGACACTTTTTCACGCAGTCCTGCCACCAGGTGACAAAAATATACCAAGGTGGCTTTGCGACATTTTCTAAGATGCAGTCAGCCATTGAGCGCATACGTAAATGTCGCTGTATTTCATTGCGGCAACTGCAATCTGCCATTGGTCTGCTAAATTTTGCCTGCAGAGTAATATCACCCGGGAGAGCTTTTCTTCGCCGCCTCATTAATCTGACCATTGGTATTTCTAAACCAAGCAATCATGTCAGGTTAAACAGTGAAGCACGTGCCGACTTAGCAACTTGGCATTGCTTTCTATCTTCTTACAATGGCGTGACATTGCTTATCGACAGTAAATGGATTTCTTCAGAATCCATTAAGCTGTACACAGATGCTGCATCTACTGAGGGATTTGCCGCAGTTTTCGGTTCACGATGGTTTAGTGGTGTATTTCCTACTGTTTGGCAAGATTACAACATTGCAGTGCTGGAATTGTATCCTATTGTAGCAGCATTGGAGTTATGGAGGAGGTATATGGCAAACCATTCAGTCTTATTCCTTACCATACATGTTAAGTCTCCTGCATTCGTCAGGAGACTCCTGGAAATCCACCAAATCTCCTGATCTGGAAAGGAAAACCAATCTCCTGGATTTTCAGTGAAACCAAAACAAATATTTTTTGTATGTTATTTTCCGAACTCGGCATGGCGTAATTGGGTTGACTCGAGTATGTTTTTCTGAGTCAACACTGACTCTCGGTCACAGCTCGGCAATGACACACTGCATGCGCTTGCTATTCCTTTGTGCCAGAGAAGGATCTTCTCAAATCGGCCAAGGTTGCGACATGGGATTATGTGAAGGTTCACCAGTAAATGTGTAGGCTTGTGTCTGTCGTGCATGCTCTGTGAGATCGACATGGACGTTATTCTTTTCTGGTAGATTTGCGATATATGTGTGAGGGTTTTCATAAACTATAGGCGTGTGCCTGTCATGCTTGGTAAAGTCACCCTGCATGCTCCATGTGAGATCGACATAGGCGTTATTCTTCTGTGCCAGATGTCTAGAGCTCATGAGTTATTTGTGAATACATATATATAATGTGCTTTTGTATCATATATGAACTGTTGGTGATTGGTGATAATTAAACATGGTTGTTACTGTCATGGAAAGTATTCTTTTTGTAATATTTTGTTCTCTTAGACCCTCCGATTTACATACAAGTCCCTGATTTTCCGAGACTACCCGATTTACGTATAAATCCCCGATTTTCTGAGATCCTCCGATTTACATATAAATCCCCGTTTTTCCGAGACCCTCCGATTTACGTCTAAATCTCCTGGATTGGCATTTCTGAAACTTAACATGTATTCCTTACTGATAATCAAGCAGTGGTAGAAGTGATCAATAAGCAGTCAGCAAAGAATTCTCATCTTATGTGTTTGATCAGAAGGTTGGTCGTGGCCGCCATGAAACTTAATGTGTATTTTAAGGCCAAACATATACCAGGAAAGACTAGTATCATTGCCGATAAACTGTCACGGTTTCAGGAGGGAATAGCACGGCAGACGGCACCATGGCTCCAAGCACAGCCAGCCCAAATTCCTGCAGCACTCCAGTTCTGGCACCAGTAATGGTATGACTTCTTAATGGAGCTTTATCAGAGGGCACTAAGAAAGCCTATAAAAGAGTTGTAACATCTTATGCAGACTTCAGTAAGGCTAATTTACCAACTAGCCCTATTTTTCCTGCACCGACTGGTGTTCTAGCTGCCTTTATAGCACAGTTATACACTAAGCACTATGCTCTGACAACATTGTTGACATACATGTCTGCCCTGTCATACGTTCACAAACAAGCTGGTATGCCCGATCCGGCCCAGCATTTTATAATCAAGAAGTTATTAGCAGGAGCGCAGAAACTGTCGGGTAAACCAGATACTCGTCTTCCGATTAGTCCTGCAGTCCTGTATAAAATTGTCGATTCAACCCTCTTTATTGTCTCCTCTGCCTATTTGCGCCATATGCTGCAAAGTATGTTTTTGTTGGCATTTCATGCATTTCTCCGAATAGGTGAAATAACTGTGCATTCTCATAACAAATGTGACTCTGTGGTACAGTTAGGAGATGTGTCCATTTCTGATACAGGTATTTTGCTAGTCATGTCGCAATTCAAGAATAACACTTCTGGACGCCCAGTTACCTTATCGATTTTACAAACAAAAGATATATACTGTCCAGTGCATTCACTTTCACAATTTTTAAAGGTGCGTGGCCCGGCTAAGGGCCACTGTTTGCATTTGCGAATGCATCCCCGGTATCTAGGAATTTATTTTGTCAATATCTGAGCAAAGCTTTACAGTGGGCAGGTTAGGATCCCAGTAAATATAAAGCCCACAGTTTCAGAATAGGTGCAGCTACCACAGCAGCTTATATGGGAATGAGTGAGGCGAAAATCCAGTCAATGGGCAGGTGGAAATCTAAAGCCTTTAAACTTTATATTCGTTTACCCATGTTACGAATGAACAGTCCCTGATGTGCCACATTTTCAGGTGACTGCATTGTTTTGTGTGGAGTGGATGATGCAGCATGGCTGGCATTCATTCTTTGCATTGTGATGCTTGTTTCTTGCCAATGTGGCGTGCTTTCTCCAGTCCTATGGAGCACGACCGGTCTCGCCCTGGCACCTAGTTCAAGCTAGCTTTTCAACGTTTTATTCATATACCCATACAATGAATGAACAGTCCCTAATGTGTCACATTTTAAAGTGAATTTACATTGTTTTGCATGGGGTGGATGATGCAGCATGGCTGGCATTCATTTTATGCATTGTGATTCTTGTTTCTTGCCAATGTGGCATGCCTAGTTCACACTGATGTGGCATCTTGTTCATTATTACAACTAACTGATGACATGTCCAAGCTCTGTGGGAGGTTGCAGCGTGGCTGGCCTCCTTTATATGCAGCACGTGCATATTTTATTTCCGAGATCGTTAATAATGAAGTTGTCATTTATGTGCTGTTGTGTTGAATACAGATGTAGCATGCTAATATTGTTGGGGGCCTGTTTGGTACAACATATTCAGCCACTTATTAAATGTTATTAAATGCTGTGGCGTATGTTTTATTGAGGTACATTTCACAGAGTAGCCTATTTATTGGCAGAGCCCTGGGGTGGGGTGGGGGGCCTTTATTACTGGAGGCCTGTTGGGACAAATGACTGCCCCCACCCTTGCTATTTTTAATTTGTCATTTACTATCTATGTTTTTCGATGACCTTGCGTTAGCGATTATACCGAGCTGGCTTTGCGATATTTTGTAGCACAGTGGATATTTTTCGCGACCTTAAAGTCTCTTTCATCGCAACGTCCAAACTGTAAGATTGGCTGAGGATTCAAATATACATGTTTGTTGATATTTGACTTTTAATAATTACGAAAACATGCATTTTTGTAGGAACAGACAGAGCACTTCCTTCACACAGTCCTGCCACCTGGTGACAAAACGTGCCAAAGTGGTTGTGATATTTTCTTGCACACAGGTCAATTTAAGCGAAATTAAAGTCTGTTTCATCGCAACGTCAAATGTCTAAGATTGGCGTAGGATCCAAATAGACATGTTTGATAACATTTCACTGGTAATACGACAACATGCATTTTTGAAGGAGAAGACAGGGCACTTACTTCACGAAGTCCTGCCACCTGGTGGCAAAATGTACCAAGCTGGCTTTGCGACATTTTCTAGCACAGATGTCAAGTTATGCGACTTTGAAGTCGGTTTCATCGGATCGTCAAAACTCTATGATTGGCGGGGGATTCAAATAGGAAAACGTTCAAACTTCAATCACACAAAAGTACATGTGCATTTTTCAGATCTGCGTAGACCCGCCACTTTCTACATGCAGTCGTGCCGCCTGGTGGCAAGACATACCAAACTGGCTTTGCGAAATTTTCTAGCACAGTGGTTATTTTACCCGACCTTGAAGTCTGTTTAATTTCAACGTCAAAACGCTACGAATGGCGGAGGATTCAAATAACATGTTTGTTGACATTTGACATGTAATACTAAAATATGCATTATTTAGGAGCAATCAGGACACTTTCTACACGCAGTCTTGCCGCTTGTTGGCAAGACTTACAAAGCTTTGTTTGCGACATTTTCTAGCACAGTGATAAAATTACGTGATCTTGAAATTTTTTTCATTGCAACGTCAAAAATCTACGATTGCTTATCGATTCGATAGGAGCATATTCACACTTCAATCATACAAAAATACATGTGCAATTATCAGATCTGTGCAGACTTGCCACTTTCTACACGCAATCGTGCCGCCTTGTGGCAAGACATACCAAGCTGGCTTTGCGATATTTTCTAGCATAGTGGATATATTACGCGACATTAAAGTCTGTTTCATCGCAACGTCCAAACTCTACGATTGGCTGAGGATTCAAATATACATGTTTGTTGATATATGACTTGTAATAATTACGAAAACATGCATTTTTGTAGGAACAGACAGGGCACTTCCTTCACACAGTCCTGCCACCTGGTGACAAAACGTGCCAAAGTGGATTACTGATACAGGTAAATTTTAACGAAATTGAAGTCTGTTTCATCGCAATGTCAAATGTCTAAGATTGGCGTAGGATCCAAATAGACATGTTTGATAACATTTGACTTGTAATACGAAAACATGCATTTTGTAGGAGAAGACAGGGCACTTCGTTCACGAAGTTCTGTCACCTGGTGGCAAAATGTACCAAGCTAGCTTTGCGACATTTTCTAGCACAGATGTCAAGTTATGCGACTTTGAAGACTGTTTCATCGGATCGTCAAAACTATATGATTGGTGGGGGATTCAAATAGGAAAACGTTAAAACTTTAATAACACAAATGTACATGTGCATTTTTCATATCTGTGTAGACCCGCCACTTTCTACATATAGTCGTGCCGCCTGGTGGCAAGACATACCAAACTGGCTTTGTGATATTTTCTAGCACAGTGGATATTTTTCGCGACATTAAAGTATGTTTCATGGCAACGTCAAAACTCTACGATTAGTTGAGGATTCAAATATACATGTTTGTTGATATTTGATTTGTAATTACGAAAACATGCATTCTTGCTGGAACAGTCAGGGCATGTCCTTTACACAGTCCTGCCACCTGATGACAAAACGTGCCAAAGTGGCTTTGTGATATTTTCTAGCACAGAGGTCAATTTAATCGAAATTGAATTATGTTTAATTGCAAAGTAAAAACTCGATTTGCGTAGTATTCAGTTAGACATGTTTGTTGACATTTGACATGTAATACGAAAATATGCATTTTTTAGGAGCAAACAAGATACTTCCTGAAACCAGTCGTACCGCCTGGTGGCAAGATGTATCAAGCTGGGTTTGCGATATTTTCTAGCACAGTGATCAAGTTACGAGACCTTGGAGTCTGTTTCATCGCAAGGTAAAACATCTACGATTACCTTTCGATTCAAATAGGAATATTTTCACAATTGAATCACACAAAAATGCATGTGCATTTTTCAGGTGTGTGCAGACACGCCACTTTCTACATGCAGTCGTGCCGCCTGGTGGCAAGACGTACCAAACTGGCTTTGTGATATTTTCTAGCACAGAGGAAAATTTACGTGACTTTTAAGTCTGCTTCATCGCAACGTCAAAACTCTTTGA
The DNA here is from genome assembly GCA_033239005.1 of Lamellibrachia satsuma. Taxonomy (NCBI): domain Eukaryota; kingdom Metazoa; phylum Annelida; class Polychaeta; order Sabellida; family Siboglinidae; genus Lamellibrachia; species Lamellibrachia satsuma. The sequence goes on from BSQZ01000137.1 coordinate 190,826, forward strand.
TTGGCGTAGGATTCAAATAGACATAGTCCAGTCATTCTGTGGTTCAACCTCAAACAAATTGCAATAGTAAGTTTGGTGGCATTTTTAGATTCTACATTATGTTTTTGTTACCAGAAAGAAAGTCCACCAAAATCCACTTAGTGGAACACTGTCATTTTCACATGTTGCTAAATGATCGTAGGTCTCACTGAAATTTAGGGAGTACACGTAATTCATGTTGTATAACTTATTTTCCGTGAGAACATTATAAAGATAATATATATCATTGAAAAGGTAATACATTTAGCTGTTCAACGGTACCTAATAAATGTAATTTCAATGAATATTAAAGCCATAATATTATTCTAAACATATTTGCAAATTATCGTAATTGACGCGTACCCCGATTTTCGGCCTAGTCCCGTCTATCTGTGGTTTAACATCAAACAAACTGCAATAGCAACTATGGTGGCGTATGTAAGCCGCTGCCGGTCATTGTTTTAGCGCAGCGAAATGTAGGGGTACGCCTTATTTATGCTGAGTAATCTATTTTCTTTGCGCAATTTATACACATAATGTAGATCGCTGGAAAAGTAATATACAGATCAATCCAACGGCACATATAATGTTTAACTCCATTAAGTAGTACGGTGAAAATCGACTTCTAAACACAGTGAACCCCATTTTTTAGCCGCCACGGGGTAGTAACATTGCGATCGACCGAATGTTGCTTACACTTATAGCCATACACTTGTTTATTTCAGTTGCATTTACGTCCTTACCTACTGTTTCTATATTATATATATATATATATATATATATATACGTGTACACACAAACAAAACATACACACGCGCACACACACAAATGTTATATCGGTTACATTGCAGTGTTACTTACCGGTAAATGTCACCTTCAATCGCTGCTGTCATCGAGAGCTTTCATGGTGATGTCAGCTGAATTTTGACAGGTGCTTCCTTTGCATACGCCACACACAGAAGTGCACTCAAGTCCATTCTTTCTGCAACTACATCGCAGCAAATTGCAGTTTTTCTTGCAGTTACAACGGATGACCGACAGCAAATGGGCTGGTGCTGCTGGGAGGTCAGTCATCTTTGGAACATGGCAGTTGTCTTTGACAATCCAACCATAGTCCGTGGCTTTGAAAGTTTTCTCGGATCCTTTCAACTATTGGATCTGATAGTAGATCCTGAGGCTGTGATAGGGTACGACTGCAGCAGTCTGAAAAAATGCACATGTATTTTTTGTGTGACTGAAATGTGAAAATGTTCCTATTTGAATCCCATGCCAATCGATTTTTGAAGCTGAAACAGATTTTGATGAAAAAATATCCACTCTGCTAGAAAATATCGCAAAGCCAGCGAGGTATGTCTTGCCACAAGGCAGCACGACTGCGTGTACGAAAGTGGCGTGTCTGCACAGATCTGAAAATTGCACATATATTTTTGTGTGATTGAAGGGTGAATATGTTCCTATCGATATCAAAAGGCAATAGTAGATTTTTTATGTTGCGATGAAAGGTCACGTAACTTGATCACTGTGCTACAAAATATCGCAAACCAAACTTGGTACATCTTTCCACCGGGCGGCACGACTGTGTGTAGGAAGTGTTTTGTTCGCTCCTAAAAAATGCACATTTTCGTATTACATATCAAATGTCAACAAACATGCTACAAAATGTTGCAAAGCCACCTTGGTATATTTTGCCACTAGGTGGCAGGACTGTGTGAAGAAGTGTCCTATTTGCCCCTAAAAATGCATATTTTTGTATTATATGTCAAATGTCAACAAATATATTTTTAAATCCTAAGCCAATCGTAGAATTTTTACGTTGCAATTAAACAGATTTCAATGTCGAGTAAATTGACCTATGTGCTAGAAAATTATCACAAAGCCAGTTTGGTATGTTTTGCCACCAGGTGGCAGGACTGTGTGAATGAAGTCCGCTGTCTGCTCCTACAAAAATGCATGTTTTCTTAATTATTAAAAATCAAATGTCAACAAACATGTCTATTTGAATCCCTCGCCAATTATAGTTTCGACGCTGCGATGAAACATACTTCAAGGTCGCGTAAAATAACCACTGGGCTAGATAATATCGCAAACCCAGCAATGTAGAAAGTGGCGTCTGCACAAATGTGAAAAAATGCACGTATTTTTGTGTGATTGAAATGTGAAAATGTTCCTATTTGAATCCCATGTCAATCGAAGATTTTTGACACCGCGATGAAACAGACTTCAAGTTCGCGTAAATTTACCACCATGCTAGAAAATATCATTCAGCCAGGTTTATAGCTTTTGCCACCAGGGGCAGGACTCTGTGAAGGAAGTCCGCTGTCTGCTCCTACAAAAATGCATGTTTACTTAATTATTAAAAATCAAATGTCAACAAACATATCTATTTGAATCCTTCGCCAATTATAGAGTTTCGACGCTACGATGAAACATACTTCAAGGTCGCGTAAAATAACCACTGGGCTAGATAATATCGGAAACCCAGCAATGTAGAAAGTGGCGTCTGCACAAATCTGAAAAAATGCATATGTATTTTTGTGTGATTGAAATGTGAAAATGTTCCTATTTGAATCCCACGCCAATCGAAGATTTTTGACTTGGCGATGAAACAGACTTCAAGTTCGCGTAACTTGACCTCCATGCTAGAAAATATAATTCAGCCAGGTTTATAGCTTTTGCCACCAGGGGCAGGATTGCATGAAGGAAGTACCCTGTCTGCTCCTACAAAAATTGTTGTTTTTGTATTACCTGCAAGTTAAATTTCAACAAACATGTCGATTTGAATCCCACGCCAATCATATAATTTTGACGTTGCGATGAAACAGACTTCTTTTTGCATAACATAACCTGCTTACTAGAAAATATCACAAAACCAGTTTGGTACGTTTTGCCACAAGGCGGCACGACTGCTTGTAGAAAGTGGCGTGTCTGCACAAATCTGAAAAATGCACATGTATTTTTGTGTGACTGAAATGTGAAAATGTTCCTATTTGAATCCCACGCCAATCAAAGACGTTTGACGGTGCGATGAAACAGACTTCAAGTTCGAGTAACCTCCGTGCTAGAAAATATCGCAAAGCCAGGTTGAAACGTTTTGCCACCCGGGGGCAGGACTGCGTAAACGAATTACCATGTCTGCTCCTACAAAATATTTGTTTTCGTATTACAAGTCAAATTTCCAAAAAACATGTTTATTTGAATCCCACGCCAATCATATAATTTTGACGTTGCGATGAAACAGTCTTCTTGGTTGCATAACGTGACCTGTGTTCTAGAAAATATCACAAAACCAGTTTGTTATGTTTTGCGAACAGGTGGCTGGACTGTGTATAGGAAGTGCAATGTGTGTCCCTAAAAAATGCATATTTTCGTAAATATTACAAGTCAAATGTCAACAAACATGTATTCTCGAATCCTCCACCAATCGTAGAGATTATACGTTGGGATGAAACAGACTTCAAGGCCGCTTAAATTGATCACTGTCATAGAAAATATCGGAAGCCCAGCTTGGTATGACTTGCCCCCCAGCCGCACGACTGTGTGTAGGAAGTGTCCTGTTTGTTCCTAAAAATTGCATATTTTCGTATTACAAGTCAAATGTCAACAAACATGTCTTCTCGAATCCTCTGCCAATTGTAGAGATTATACGTTGGGATGAAACAGACTTCAAGGCTGCTTAAATTGATCACTGTCCTAGAAAATTTCGCAAACCCAGCTTGGTTTATCTTGCTACAAGGCGACTGCATGCAGAAAGTGGCGTCTGCACAGATCTAAAAAATGCACGTGTTTTTGTGTGATTGATGTGTGAAAATTTTCCTATTTGAATCCCACGCCAATCGTACATTTTTGATGTTGCGATCAAACAGACTTTAAGGTCGTAAAAAAAATATCTACTGTGCTAGAAAATATCGCAAAGCCAGCGTGGTATGTCTTGCCAAAAGGCAGCACGATTACGTGTAGAAAGTGCCGTGTCTGCACAGATCTGAAAATTGCATATGTATTTTTGTGTGATTGAATGGTGAGTATGTTCCTATCGAATCGAAAGGCAATCGTAGATTTTTTACGTTGTGAAGAAACCGACTTCAAGGTCACGTAACTTGATCACTGTGCTATAAAATATCACAAACCCAACTTGGTACATCTTTCCACCAGGCGGCACGACTGCGTGTAGGAAGTGTCCTGTTCGCTCCTAAAAAATGCACATTTTCGTATTACATGTCAAGAAACATGTCTATTTGAATCACACCCCAATCATAGTTTTGACGATGCGATGAAACAGACTTCAAGGTCGCATACCTTGACCTGTGTGCTACAAAATTTTGCAAAGCCACCTTGGTATATTTTGCCACCAGGTGGCAGGACTGTGTGAAGAAGTGTCCTATTTGCCCGTAAAAATGCATATTTTTGTATTATATGTCAAAAGTCAACAAACATATTTTTAAATCCTAAGCTAATCGTAGATTTTTACGTTGCAAAGAAACAGATTTCAATGTCGAGTAAATTGACCTATGTGCTAGAAAATATCACAAAGCCAGTTTGGTACGTTTTGCCACCAGGTGGCAGGACTGTGTGAAGGAAGTCCGCTGTCTGCTCCTACAAAAATGCATGTTTTCTTAATTATTAAAAATCAAATGTAAACAAACATGTCTATTTGAATCCCTCGTCAATTATAGAGTTTCTACGCTGCAATGAAACATACTTCAAGGTCGCGTAAAATAACCACTGGGCTAGATAATTTCTCAAAACCCAGAAATGTAGAAAGTGGCGTGTCTGCACAAATCTGAAAAAATGCACATGTATTTTTGTGTGATTGAAAAGTAAAATGTTCCTATTTGAATCCCATGCCAATCGAAGATTTTTTACTTTGCGATGAAACAGACTTCAAAGTTCGCGTAACTTGACCTCCATGCTACAAAATATCACAAAGCCAGGTTTATAGCTTTTGCCACTAGGGGCAGGATTGCATGAAGGAAGTACCCTGTCCGCTCGTACAAAAAATTTTGTTTTCGTATTACCTGCAAGTCAATTTTCAACAAACATGTCTATTTGAATCCCACGCCAATCATATAATTTTGACGTTGCGATGAAACAGACTTCTTGTTTGCATAACATGACCTGTTTACTAGAAAATATCACAAAACCAGTTTGGTAAGTTTTGCCAACAGGCGGCACGACTGTTTGTAGAAAGTGGCGTGTCTGCACAAATCTGAAAAATGCACATGTATTTTTGTGTGATTGCAATGTGAAAATGTTCCTATTTGAATCCCACGCCAATCGAAGACGTTTGACGGTGCGAAGAAACAGACTTCAAGTTCACGTAACTTGACCTCCATGCTAGAAAATATCGCAAAGCCAGGTTGATACGTTTTGCAACCAGGGGGCAAGACTGCATAAAGGAATTACCACGTCTGCTCCTACAAAATATATTTGTTTTCGTATTACCTGCAAGTCAAATTTCTACAAACATGTCTATTTGAATCCCACGCCAATCATATAATTTTGACGTTGCGGTGAAACAGACTTCTTGTTTGCATAACATGACCAGTTTTCGAGAAAATATCACAAAACAAATTTGGTACGTTTTGCCACCAGGCGGAGCGACTGATTGTGCAAAGTGCCCTGTCTGCCCGTAAAAAATGTATGTTTTCGTAAATATTACATGTCAACAAATGTCAACAAACATGTGTTATTGAATCATCCACGAATCGTAGAGATTATACGTTGGGATGAAACAGACTTCAAGGTCGCTTAAATTGATCACTGTCCTAAAAAACTTCGCAAGCCCAGCTTGGTATGCCTTGCCACCAGGGGGCACGACTGCATGTAGAAAATGGCTTGTTTGCACAGATCTGAAAAATGCACATGTATTTTTATGTGATTGAAGTATGAAAATGTTCCTATTTGAAACAAATGCCAATCGTATATATTTTTTATAACGCAAAGCCAGATTAATACGTTTTGCCACCAGTTGGCAGGACTCCATGAAGGAAGTGCCCTGTCTGGTACAACAAAATGCATGTTTTCGTATCACAAGTAAAATGTCAACAAACATGTCTATATGAATCCCACGCCAATCAGTTTTGACGATGCGACGAAACAGAATTCAAGGTCGCATAATTTAACCACTTTGTTAGAAAATATCGGAAAGCCAGCTTGGTATGTCTTGCCACTAGGCGGCACGACTGCATGCAGAAAGTGGCGTGTCTGCACAGATCTAAAAATGCACGTGTTTTTGTGTGATTGATGTGTAAAATGTTCCTATTTGAATCCCACGACAATCGTACATTTTGGACGATGCGATGAAACAGACTTTAAGGTCGCGAAAAAAATATCCACTGTGCTAGAAAATATTGCAAAGCCAGCGAGGTATGTCTTGCCACAAAGCAGCACGACTGCGTGTAGAAAGTGGCGTGTCTGCACAGATCTGAAAATTGCATATGTATTTTTGTGTGATTGAAGGGTGAATATGTTCCTATCGAATCGAAAGGCAATCGTAGATTTGTTTACGTTGCGATGAAACCGACTTCAAGGTCACGTAACTTGATCACTGTGCTACAAAATATCGCAAACCCAACTTGGTACATCTTTCCACTAGGCGGCACGACTGCGTGTAGGAAGTGTCCTGTTCGCTCCTAAAAAATGCACATTTTCGTATTACATGTCAAATGTCAACAAACATGTCTATTTGAATCACACGCCAATCATAGTTTTGATGATGTGATGAAACAGACTTCAAGGTCGCATACCTTGACCTTTGTGCTACAAAATTTTGCAAAGCCACCTTGGTATATTTTGCCACCAGGTGGCAGGACTGTGTGAAGAAGTGTCCTATTTGCCCCTAAAAATGCATATTTTTTTATTATATGTCAAATGTCAACAAACATATTTTTAAATACTAAGCCAATCGTAGAGTTTTGACGTGGCAATGAAACAGATTTCAATGTCGAGTAAACTGACCTATGTGCTAGAAAATATCACAAAGCCAGTTTGGTACGTTTTGCCACCAGGTGGCAGGACTGTGTGAAGGAAGTCCGCTGTCTGCTCATACAAAAATGCATGTTTTCTTAATTATTAAAAATCAAATGTCAACAAACATGTCTATTTGAATCCCTCGCCAATTATAGAGTTTCGACGCTGCGATGAAACATACTTCAAGGTCGCGTAAAATAACCACTGGGCTAGATAATATCGCAAACCCAGCAATGTAGAAAGTGACGTGTCTGCACAAATCTGAAAAAATGCACATGTATTTTTGTGTGATTGAAATGTGAAAATGTTCCTATTTGAATCCCACGCCAATCGAAGATTTTTGACAATGTGATGAAACAGACTATAAGGTCGCGAAAAAAATATCCACTGTGCTAGAAAATATCGCAAAGGCAGGTTTATAGCTTTTACCAACAGGGGCAGGATTGCATGAAGGAAGTACCCTGTCTGCTCCTACAAAATTTTTTTGTTTTCGTATTACTTACAAGTCAAATTTCAACAAACATGTGTATTTGAATCCCACTCCAATCATATAATTTTGACGTGGCGATGAAACAGACTTCTTGTTTGCATAAGATGACACGTTTACTAGAAAATATCACAAAACCAGTTTGGTACTTTTTGCCACCAGCGGTACGACTGTTTGTAGAAAGTGGCATGTCTGCACAAATCTGAAAAATGCACATGTATTTTTATGTGATTGAAATGTGAAAATGTTACTATTTGAATCCCACGCCAATCGAAGACGTTTGACGGTGCGATGAAACAGACTTCAAGTTCGAGTAACCTCCATGCTACAAAATATCGTAAAGCCAGGTTGATACGTTTTGCCACCAGGGGGCACGACTGCGTAAACGAATTACCATGTCTGCTCCTACAAAATATTTGTTTTCGTATTACAAGTCAAATTTCAAAAAAACATGTTTATTTGAATCCTACGCCAATCATATAGTTTTGACGTTGCGTTGAAACAGTCTTCTTGGTTGCATAACGTGACCTGTGTTCTAGAAAATATCACAAAACCAGTTTGGCATGTTTTGCGAACAGGTGGCTGGACTGCGTATAGGAAGTGCAATGTGTGTCCCTAAAAAATGCATGTTTTCGTAAATATTACAAGTCAAATGTCAACAAACATGTCTTCTCGAATCCTCCACCAATCGTAGAGATTATACGTTGGGATGAAACAGACTTCAAGGCCGCTTAAATTGATCACTGTCATAGAAAATATCGGAAGCCCAGCGTGGTATGACTTGCCCCCCAGCCGCACGACTGTGTGTAGGAAGTGTCCTGTTTGTTCCTAAAAATTGCATATTTTCGTATTACAAGTCAAATGTCAACAAACATGTCTTCTCGAATCCTCCGCCAATTGTAGATATTATACGTTGGGATAAAACAGACTTCAAGGCCGCTTAAATTGATCACTGTCCTAGAAAATTTCGCAAACCCAGCTTGGTATATCTTGCCACCAGGTGCACGACTGTGTGTAGAAAGTGGCTTGTTTGCACAGATCTGAAAAATGCACATGTATTTTTATGTGATTGAAGTGTTTTAAAATGTTCATATTTGAATCAAACGGCAATCGTATATATTCTTGATAACGCAAAGCCAGATTAATACGTTTTGCCACCAGGTGGCAGGACTGCATGAAGGAAGTGCCCTGTCTGCTCCAACAAAATGTCAACAAACATGTCTATATGAATCCCACGCCAATCAGTTTTGACGATGCGACGAAACAGATTTCAAGGTCGCATAATTTAACCACTTTGTTAGAAAATATTGGAAAGCAAGCTTCGTATGTCTTGCCACTAGGCGGCACGACTGCCTGCAGATAGTGGCGTCTGCACAGATCTAAAAAATGCACGTGTTTTTGTGTGATTGATGTGTGAAATGTTCCTATTTGAATCCCACGACAATCGTACATTTTTGATGTTGCGATCAAACAGACTTGAAGGTCGCGAAAAAAATATCTACTGTGCTAGAAAATATCGCAAATCCAGCATGGTATGTCTTGCCAAAAGGCAGCACGATTACGTGTAGAAAGTGCCGTGTCTCCACAGATCTGAAAATTGCATATGTATTTTTGTGTGATTGAATGGTGAATATGTTCCTATCGAATCGAAAGGCAATCGTAGATTTTTTACGTTTCGATGAAACCGACTTCAAGGTCACGTAACTTGATCACTGTGCTACAAAATATCGCAAACCCAACTTGGTACATCTTTCCACCAGGCGGCACGACTGCGTGTAGGAAGTGTCCTGTTCGCTCCTAAAAAATGCACATTTTCGTATTACATGTCAAATGTCAAGAAACATGTCTATTTGAATCACACCCCAATCATAGTTTTGACGATGCGATGAAACAGACTTCAATGTCGCATACCTTGACCTGTGTGCTACAAAATTTTGCAAAGCCACCTTGGTATATTTTGCCACCAGGTGGCAGGACTGTGTGAAGAAGTGTCCTATTTGCCCGTAAAAATGCATGTTTTTGTATTATATGTCAAATGTCAACAAACATATTTTTAAATCCTAAACTAATCGTAGATTTTGACGTTGCAAAGAAACAGATTTCAATGTCGAGTAAATTGACCTATGTGCTAGAAAATATCACAAAGCCAGTTTGGTACGTTTTGCCACCAGGTGGCAGGACTGTGTGAAGGAAGTCCGCTGTCTGCTCCTACAAAAATGCATGTTTTCTTAATTATTAAAAATCAAATGTCAACAAACATGTCTATTTGAATCCCTCGCCAATCATAGAGTTTCAACGTTGCGATGAAACATACTTCAAGGTCGCGTAAAATAACCACTGGGCTAGATAATATCGCAAACCCAGCAATGTAGAAAGTGGCATGTCTGCACAAATCTGAAAAAATGCACATGTATTTTTGTGTGATTGAAATGTAAAATGTTCCTATTTGAATCCCATGCCAATCGAAGATTTTTTACTTTGCGATGAAACAGACTTCAAAGTTCGCGTAACTTGACCTCCATGCTAGAAAATATCACAAAGCCAGGTTTATAGCTTTTGCCACCAGGGGCAGGATTGCATGAAGGAAGTACCCTGTCTGCTCATACAAAAATTTTTGTTTTCGTATTACCTGCAAGTCAAATTTCAACAAACATGTCTATTTGAATCCCACGCCAATCATATAAGTTTGACGTTGCGATGAAACAGACTTCTTGTTTCATAACATGACCTGTTTACTAGAAAATATCACAAAACCAGTTTGGTACGTTTTGCCACCAGGCGGCACGACTGCTTGTAGAAAGTGGCGTCTGCACAAATCTGAAAAATGCACATGTATTTTTGTGTGATTGAAATGTGAAAATGTTCCTATTTGAATCCCACGCCAATCAAAGACGTTTGACGGTGCGATGAAACAGACTTCAAGTTCGAGTAACCTCCGTGCTAGAAAATATCGCAAAGCCAGGTTGAAACGTTTTGCCACCCGGGGGCAGGACTGCGTAAACGAATTACCATGTCTGCTCCTACAAAATATTTGTTTTCGTATTACAAGTCAAATTTCCAAAAAACATGTTTATTTGAATCCCACGCCAATCATATAATTTTGACGTTGCGATGAAACAGTCTTCTTGGTTGCATAACGTGACCTGTGTTCTAGAAAATATCACAAAACCAGTTTGTTATGTTTTGCGAACAGGTGGCTGGACTGTGTATAGGAAGTGCAATGTGTGTCCCTAAAAAATGCATATTTTCGTAAATATTACAAGTCAAATGTCAACAAACATGTATTCTCGAATCCTCCACCAATCGTAGAGATTATACGTTGGGATGAAACAGACTTCAAGGCCGCTTAAATTGATCACTGTCATAGAAAATATCGGAAGCCCAGCTTGGTATGACTTGCCCCCCAGCCGCACGACTGTGTGTAGGAAGTGTCCTGTTTGTTCCTAAAAATTGCATATTTTCGTATTACAAGTCAAATGTCAACAAACATGTCTTCTCGAATCCTCTGCCAATTGTAGAGATTATACGTTGGGATGAAACAGACTTCAAGGCTGCTTAAATTGATCACTGTCCTAGAAAATTTCGCAAACCCAGCTTGGTTTATCTTGCTACAAGGCGACTGCATGCAGAAAGTGGCGTCTGCACAGATCTAAAAAATGCACGTGTTTTTGTGTGATTGATGTGTGAAAATTTTCCTATTTGAATCCCACGCCAATCGTACATTTTTGATGTTGCGATCAAACAGACTTTAAGGTCGTAAAAAAAATATCTACTGTGCTAGAAAATATCGCAAAGCCAGCGTGGTATGTCTTGCCAAAAGGCAGCACGATTACGTGTAGAAAGTGCCGTGTCTGCACAGATCTGAAAATTGCATATGTATTTTTGTGTGATTGAATGGTAGGTATGTTTCCTATCGAATCGAAAGGCAATGTAGATTTTACGTTGTGAAGAAACCGACTTCAAGGTCACGTAACTTGATCACTGTGCTACAAAATATCGCAAACCCAACTTGGTACATCTTTCCACCAGGCGGCACGACTGCGTGTAGGAAGTCTCCTGTTCGCTCCTAAAAAATGCACATTTTTGTATTACATGTCAATAAACATGTCTATTTGAATCACATGCCAATCATAGTTTTGACGATGCGATGAAACAGACTTCAAGGTCGCATACCTTGACCTGTGTGTTACAAAATGTTGCAAAGCCACCTTGGTATATTTTGCCACCAGGTGGCAGGACTGTATGAAGAAGTGTCCTATTTGCTCCTAAAAAATGCATATTTTTGTATTATATGTCAAATGTCAACAAACATATTTTTAAATCCTAAGCTAATCGTAGATTTTTACGTTGCAAAGAAACAGATTTCAATGTCGAGTAAATTGACCTATGTGCTAGAAAATATCACAAAGCCAGTTTGGTACGTTTTGCCACCAGGTGGCAGGACTGTGTGAAGGAAGTCCGCTGTCTGCTCCTACAAAAATGCATGTTTTCTTAATTATTAAAAATCAAATGTAAACAAACATGTCTATTTGAATCCCTCGTCAATTATAGAGTTTCGACGCTGCAATGAAACATACTTCAAGGTCGCGTAAAATAACCACTGGGCTAGATAATTTCTCAAAACCCAGAAATGTAGAAAGTGGCGTGTCTGCACAAATCTGAAAAAATGCACATGTATTTTTGTGTGATTGAAAAGTAAAATGTTCCTATTTGAATCCCATGCCAATCGAAGATTTTTTACTTTGCGATGAAACAGACTTCAAAGTTCGCGTAACTTGACCTCCATGCTACAAAATATCACAAAGCCAGGTTTATAGCTTTTGCCACTAGGGCAGGATTGCATGAAGGAAGTACCCTGTCCGCTCGTACAAAAATTTTGTTTTCAGTATTACCTGCAAGTCAATTTTCAACAAACATGTCTATTTGAATCCCACGCCAATCATATAATTTTGACGTTGCGATGAAACAGACTTCTTGTTTGCATAACATGACCTGTTTACTAGAAAATATCACAAAACCAGTTTGGTAAGTTTTGCCAACAGGCTGCACGACTGTTTGTAGAAAGTGGCGTGTCTGCACAAATCTGAAAAATGCACATGTATTTTTGTGTGATTGCAATGTGAAAATGTTCCTATTTGAATCCCACGCCAATCGAAGACGTTTGACGGTGCGAAGAAACAGACTTCAAGTTCACGTAACTTGACCTCCATGCTAGAAAATATCGCAAAGCCAGGTTGATACGTTTTGCAACCAGGGGGCAAGACTGCATAAAGGAATTACCACGTCTGCTCCTACAAAATATATTTGTTTTCGTATTACAAGTCAAATTTAAAAAAACATGTCTATTTGAATCTCACGCCAATCATATAGGTTTGACGTTGCGATGAAACAGTCTTCTTGGTTGCATAACATGACCAGTGTTCTAGAAAATATCACAAAACAAGTTTGGTATGTTTTGCGACCAGGTGGCTGGACTGCGTGTAGGAAGTGCCCTGTCTGCCCCTAAAAAATACATGTTTTCGTAAATATTAAAAGTCAAATGTCAACAAACATGTCTTCTTGAATCCTCCGCCAATCGTAGAGATTATACGTTGGGATGAAACAGACTTCAAGGCTGCTTAAATTGATCACTGTCCTAGAAAATTTCGCAAGCCCAGCTTGGTATATCTTGCAACCAGGTGCACGACTGTGTGTAGAAAGTGGCTTGTTTGCACAGATCTGAAAAATGCACATGTATTTTTATGTGATTAAAGTGTTTTAAAATGTTCATATTTGAATCAAACGCCAATCGTATATATTTTTGATAACGCAAAGCCAGATTAATACGTTTTGCCACCAGTTGGCAGGACTCCATGAAGGAAGTGCCCTGTCTGGTACAACAAAATGCATGTTTTCGTATCACAAGTAAAATGTCAACAAACATGTCTATATGAATCCCACGCCAATCAGTTTTGACGATGCGACGAAACAGAATTCAAGGTCGCATAATTTAACCACTTTGTTAGAAAATATCGGAAAGCCAGCTTGGTATGTCTTGCCACTAGGCGGCACGACTGCATGCAGAAAGTGGCGTGTCTGCACAGATCTAAAAATGCACGTGTTTTTGTGTGATTGATGTGTAAAATGTTCCTATTTGAATCCCACGACAATCGTACATTTTGGACGATGCGATGAAACAGACTTTAAGGTCGCGAAAAAAATATCCACTGTGCTAGAAAATATTGCAAAGCCAGCGAGGTATGTCTTGCCACCAGGGGGCACGACTGCTTGTAGAAAATGGCTTGTTTGCACAGATCTGAAAAATGCAGATGTATTTTTTATGTGATTGAAGTGTGAAAATGTTCCTATTGAATCCCAATCGTACATTTTTTGTTGCGATGAAACAGACTTCAAGGTCGCTAAATTGTCCTGTGCTAGAAAATATCACAAAGCCAGCTTGGTATGTGTTGCCACCAGGCGGCACGAATGCGTGTAGGAAGTGACCTGTTTGCTCCTAAAAATGCATATTTTCGTATTACATGTCAAATGTCAACAAACATGTCTACTTGAATCCTACGCCAATCGTAAAGTTTTGAAGTTGCGATGAAACAGACTTATAAGTTTGCTTAAACTGACATCTGTGCTACAAAATATCACAAAGCTACTTTGGCATATTTTGCCACCAGGTGGCAGGACTGTGTGAAGAAGTGTCCTGTTCACTCCTAAAAAATGCACATTTACGTATTACATGTCAAATGTCAACAAACGTCTATTTGTATCGCACGCCAATCATAGTTTTGACGATGCAATGAAACAGACTTCAAGGTCGCATACCTTGACCTCTGTGCTACAAAATATAGCAAAGCCACCTTGGTACGTTTTGCCACCAGGTGGCAGGACTGTGTGAAGGAAGTCCGCTGTCTGCTCCTTCAAAAATACATGTTTTCTTAATTATTAAAAATCAAATGTCAACAAACATGTCTATTTGAATCCTCGCCAATTATAGAGTTTCGACGCTGCGATGAAACATACTTCAAGGTCGCGTAAAATAACCACTGGGCTAGATAATATCGCAAACCCAGCAATGTAGAAAGTGGCGTGTCTGCACAAATCTGAAAAAATGCACATGTATTTTTGTGTGATTGAAATGTAAAATGTTCCTATTTGAATCCCATGCCAATCGAAGATTTTTTACTTTGCGATGAAACAGACTTCAAAGTTCGCGTAACTTGACCTCCATGCTAGAAAATATCACAAAGCCAGGTTTATAGCTTTTGCCACTAGGGGCAGGATTGCATGAAGGAAGTACCCTGTCTGCTCCTACAAAATTTTTTTGTTTTCGTATTACTTACAAGTCAAATTTCAACAAACATGTGTATTTGAATCCCACTCCAATCATATAATTTTGACGTGGCGATGAAACAGACTTCTTGTTTGCATAAGATGACACGTTTACTAGAAAATATCACAAAACCAGTTTGGTACTTTTTGCCACCAGCGGTACGACTGTTTGTAGAAAGTGGCATGTCTGCACAAATCTGAAAAATGCACATGTATTTTTATGTGATTGAAATGTGAAAATGTTACTATTTGAATCCCACGCCAATCGAAGACGTTTGACGGTGCGATGAAACAGACTTCAAGTTCGAGTAACCTCCATGCTACAAAATATCGTAAAGCCAGGTTGATACGTTTTGCCACCAGGGGGCACGACTGCGTAAACGAATTACCATGTCTGCTCCTACAAAATATTTGTTTTCGTATTACAAGTCAAATTTCAAAAAACATGTTTATTTGAATCCTCACGCCAATCATATAGTTTTGACGTTGCGTTGAAACAGTCTTCTTGGTTGCATAACGTGACCTGTGTTCTAGAAAATATCACAAAACCAGTTTGGCATGTTTTGCGAACAGGTGGCTGGACTGCGTATAGGAAGTGCAATGTGTGTCCCTAAAAATGCATGTTTTCGTAAATATTACAAGTCAAATGTCAACAAACATGTCTTCTCGAATCCTCCACCAATCGTAGAGATTATACGTTGGGATGAAACAGACTTCAAGGCCGCTTAAATTGATCACTGTCATAGAAAATATCGGAAGCCCAGCGTGGTATGACTTGCCCCCAGCCGCACGACTGTGTGTAGGAAGTGTCCTGTTTGTTCCTAAAAATTGCATATTTTCGTATTACAAGTCAAATGTCAACAAACATGTCTTCTCGAATCCTCCGCCAATTGTAGATATTATACGTTGGGATAAAACAGACTTCAAGGCCGCTTAAATTGATCACTGTCCTAGAAAATTTCGCAAACCCAGCTTGGTATATCTTGCCACCAGGTGCACGACTGTGTAGAAAGTGGCTTGTTTGCACAGATCTGAAAAATGCACATGTATTTTTATGTGATTGAAGTGTTTTAAAATGTTCATATTTGAATCAAACGGCAATCGATATATTCTTGATAACGCAAAAGCCAGATTAATACGTTTTGCCACCAGGTGGCAGGACTGCATGAAGGAAGTGCCCTGTCTGCTCCAACAAAATGTCAACAAACATGTCTATATGAATCCCACGCCAATCAGTTTTGACGATGCTGACAAACAGATTTCAAGGTCGCATAATTTAACCACTTTGTTAGAAAATATTGGAAAGCAAGCTTCGATGTCTTGCCACTAGGCGGCACGACTGCCTGCAGATAGTGGCGTCTGCACAGATCTAAAAATGCACGTGTTTTTGTGTGATTGATGTGTGAAATGTTCCTATTTGAATCCCACGACAATCGTACATTTTGATGTTGCGATCAAACAGACTTGAAGGTCGCGAAAAATATCTACTGTGCTAGAAAATATCGCAAATCCAGCATGGTATGTCTTGCCAAAAGGCAGCACGATTACGTGTAGAAAGTGCCGTGTCTCCACAGATCTGAAAATTGCATATGTATTTTTGTGTGATTGAATGGTGAATATGTTCCTATCGAATCGAAAGGCAATCGAGTTTTTTACGTTTGATGAAACCGACTTCAAGGTCACGTAACTTGATCTCTGTGCTAGAAAATGTCGCAAAGCCACCTTTGTATATTTTGCCACCAGGTGGCAGGACTGTGTGAAGAAGTGTCCTGTTCACTCCTAAAAAATGCACATTTACGTATTACATGTCAAATGTCAACAAACGTCTATTTGTATCGCACGCCAATCATAGTTTTGACGATGCAATGAAACAGACTTCAAGGTCGCATACCTTGACCTGTGTGTTAGAAAATATTGCAAAGCCACCTTGGTATATTTTGCCACG
Organism: Lamellibrachia satsuma; assembly: GCA_033239005.1. Classification (NCBI taxonomy): domain Eukaryota; kingdom Metazoa; phylum Annelida; class Polychaeta; order Sabellida; family Siboglinidae; genus Lamellibrachia; species Lamellibrachia satsuma. The sequence goes on from BSQZ01000137.1 coordinate 207,562, forward strand.
AGGTGGCAGGACTGTATGAAGAAGTGTCCTATTTGCTCCTAAAAAATGCACATTTACGTATTACATGTCAAATGTCAACAAACATGTTATTTGAATCCTACGCCAATCAAAGAGTTTTGACATTGCGATGAAGCAGACTTAAAAGTCGCGTAAATTGTCCTCTGTGCTAGAAAATATCACAAAGCCAGTTTGGTACGTTTTGCCACCAGGTGGCAGGACTGTGTGAAGGAAGTCCGCTGTCTGCTCCTACAAAAATGCATGTTTTCTTAATTATTAAAAATCAAATGTCAACAAACATGTCTATTTGAATCCCTCGCCAATTATAGAGTTTCGACGCTGCGATGAAACATACTTCAAGGTCGCGTAAAATAACCACTGGGCTAGATAATATTGCAAACCCAGCAATGTAGAAAGTGGCATGTCTGCACAAATCTGAAAAAATGCACATGTATTTTTGTTTGATTGAAATGTAAAATGTTCCTATTTGAATCCCATGCCAATCGAATATTTTTTACTTTGCGATGAAACAGACTTCAAAGTTCGCGTAACTTGACCTCCGTGCTAGAAAATATCACAAAGCCAGGTTTATAGCTGTTGCCACTAGGGGCAGGATTGCATGAAGGAAGTACCCTGTCAGCTCCTACAAAAATTTTTGTTTTCGTATTACCTGCAAGTCAATTTTCAACAAACATGTCTATTTGAATCCAACGCCAATCATATAATTTTGACGTTGCGATGAAACAGACTTCTTGTTTGCATAACATGACCTGTTTACTAGAAAATATCACAAAACCAGTTTGGTAAGTTTTGCCAACAGACGGCACGACTGTTTGTAGAAAGTGGCGTGTCTGCACAAATCTGAAAAATGCACATGTATTTTTGTGTGATTGCAATGTGAAAATGTTCCTATTTGAATCCCACGCCAATCGAAGACGTTTGACGGTGCGAAGAAACAGACTTCAAGTTCACGTAACTTGACCTCCATGCTAGAAAATATCGCAAAGCCAGGTTGATACGTTTTGCAACCAGGGGGCAAGACTGCATAAAGGAATTACCACGTCTGCTCCTACAAAATATATTTGTTTTCGTATTACAAGTCAAATTTAAAAAAACATGTCTATTTGAATCCCACGCCAATCATATAGGTTTGATGTTGCGATGAAACAGACTTCTTGTTTGCATAACATGACCTGTTTACTAGAAAATATCACAAAACCAGTTTGGTAAGTTTTGCCAACAGGCGGCACGACTGTTTGTAGAAAGTGGCGTGTCTGCACAAATCTGAAAAATGCACATGTATTTTTGTGTGATTGCAATGAGAAAATGTTCCTATTTGAATCCCACGCCAATCGAAGACGTTTGACGGTGCGAAGAAACAGACTTCAAGTTCACGTAACTTGACCTCCATGCTAGAAAATATCGCAAAGCCAGGTTGATACGTTTTGCAACCAGGGGGCAAGACTGCATAAAGGAATTACCACGTCTGCTCCTACAAAATATATTTGTTTTCGTATTACAAGTCAAATTTAAAAAAACATGTCTATTTGAATCTCACGCCAATCATATAGGTTTGACGTTGCGATGAAACAGTCTTCTTGGTTGCATAACATGACCAGTGTTCTAGAAAATATCACAAAACAAGTTTGGTATGTTTTGCGACCAGGTGGCTGGACTGCGTGTAGGAAGTGCCCTGTCTGCCCCTAAAAAATACATGTTTTCGTAAATATTACAAGTCAAATGTCAACAAACATGTCTTCTTGAATCCTCCGCCAATCGTAGAGATTATATGTTGGGATGAAACAGACTTCAAGGCCGCTTAAATTGATCACTGTCATAGAAAATATCGCAATCCCAGCTTGGTATGACTTGCCCCCCAGCCGCACGACTGTGTGTAGGAAGTGTCCTGTTTCTTCCTAAAAATTGCATATTTTCGTATATTACAAGTCAAATGTCAACAAACATGTCTTCTCGAATCCTCCGCCAATCGTAGAGATTATACGTTGGGATGAAACAGACTTCAAGGCTGCTTAAATTGATCACTGTCCTAAAAAACTTCGCAAGCCCAGCTTGGTATGCCTTGCCACCAGGGGGCACGACTGCGTGTAGAAAATGGATTGTTTGCACAGATCTGAAAAATGCACATGTATTTTTATGTGATTGAAGTGTGAAAATGTTCCTATTTGAATCAAACGCCAATCGTATATATTTTTGATAACGCAAAGCCAGATTAATACGTTTTGCCACCAGGTGGCAGGACTGCGTGAAGGAAGTGCCCTGTCTGCTCCAACAAAATGCATGTTTTCTTAATTATTAAAAATCAAATGTCAACAAACATGTCTATTTGAATCCCTCGCCAATCAGTTTTGACGAAGCGACGAAACAGAATTCAAGGTCGCATAATTTAACCACTTTGTTAGAAAATATCGGAAAGCCAGCTTGGTATGTCTTGCCACTAGGCGGCACGACTGCATGCAGAAAGTGGCGTGTCTGCACATATCTAAAAAATGCACGTGTTTTTGTGTGATTGATGTGTAAAATGTTCCTATTTGAATCCCACCACAATCGTACATTTTTGATGTTGCGATCAAATAGACTTTAAGGTCGCGAAAAAAATATCTACTGTGCTAGAAAATATCGCAAAGCCAGCGTGGTATGTCTTGCCAAAAGGCAGCACGATTGCATGTTGAAAGTGGCGTGTCTGCACAGATCTGAAAATTGCATATGTATTTTTGTGTGATTGATCCAACAAAATGCATGTTTTCGTATCACAAGTAAAATGTCAACAAACATGTTTATATGAATCCCACACCAATCAGTTTTGACGATGCGACGAAACAGACTTCAAGATCGCATAATTTAACCACTTTGTTAGAAAATATCGGAAAGCCAGCTTGGTATGTCTTGCCACTGCATGAAGGAAGTCCGCTGTTTTTTGTTTTCGTATTACCTACAAGTCAAATTTCAACAAACGTCTATTTGAATCCCACTCCAATCATATAATTTTGACGTGGCGATGAAACAGATTTCAATGTCGAGTAAATTGACCTATGTGCTAGAAAATTATCACAAAGCCAGTTTGGTATGTTTTGCCACCAGGTGGCAGGACTGTGTGAAGGAAGTCCGCTGTCTGCTCCTACAAAAATGCATGTTTTCTTAATTATTAAAAATCAAATGTCAACAAACATGTCTATTTGAATCCCTCGCCAATTATAGTTTCGACGCTGCAGGTCGACTTCAAGGTCGCGTAAAATAACCACTGGGCTAGATAATATCGCAAACCCAGCAATGTAGAAAGTGGCGTGTCTGCACAAATGTGAAAAAATGCACATGTATTTTTGTGTGATTGAAATGTGAAAATGTTCCTATTTGAATCCCATGTCAATCGAAGATTTTTGACACTGCGATGAAACAGACTTCAAGTTCGCGTAAATTTACCGCCATGCTAGAAAATATCATTCAGCCAGGTTTATAGCTTTTGCTACCAGGGACAGGATTGCATGAAGGAAGTACCGTCTGCTCCTACAAAAAATTTTGTTTTTGTATTACCTGCAAGTTAAATTTCAACAAACATGTCGATTTCAATCCCACGCCAATCATATAATTTTGACGTTGCGATGAAACAGACTTCTTTTTGTATAACATAACCTGCTTACTAGAAAATATCACAAAACTAGTTTGGTATGTTTTGCCACCAGGCGGCACGACTGCTTGTAGAAAGTGGCGTGTCTGCACAAATCTGAAAAATGCACATGTATTTTTGTGTGACTGAAATGTGAAAATGTTCCTATTTGAATCCCATGCCAATCAAAGATTTTTGACGATGCGATGAAACAGATTTTAAGGTCGCGAAAAAAATATCCACTGTGCTAGAAAATATCGCAAAGCCAGCGTGGTATGTCTTGCCACAAGGCAGCACGACTGCGTGTAGAAAGTGGCGTGTCTGCACAGATCTGAAAATTGCAATTGAAGGTTGAATATGTTCCTATCGAATCGAAAGGCAATAGTAGATTTTTTAAGTTGCGATGAAACCGACTTCAAGGTCACGTAACTTGATCACTGTGCTACAAAATATCGCAAACCAAACTTGGTACATCTTTCCACCGGGCGGCACGACTGTGTGTAGGAAGTGTTTTGTTCACTCCTAAAAAATGTACATGTATTTTTATGTGATTGAAGTGTTTTAAAATGTTCATATTTGAATCAAACGGCAATCGTATATATTCTTGATAACGCAAAGCCAGATTAATACGTTTTGCCACCAGGTGGCAGGACTACATGAAGGAAGTGCCCTGTCTGCTCCAACAAAATGTCAACAAACATGTCTATATGAATCCCACGCCAATCAGTTTTGACGATGCGACGAAACAGACTTCAAGGTCGCATAATTTAACCACTTTGTTAGAAAATATCGGAAAGCCAGCTTGGTATGTCTTGCCACTAGGCGGCACGACTGCATGCAGAAAGTGGCGTCTGCACAGATCTAAAAAATGCACGTGTTTTTGTGTGATTGATGTGTGAAAATTTTCCCATTTGAATCCCACGCCAATCGTACATTTTTTATGTTGCGATCAAACAGACTTGAAGGTCGCGAAAAAAATATCTACTGTGCTAGAAAATATCGCAAAGCCAGCGTGGTATGTCTTGCCAAAAGGCAGCACGATTGCGTGTAGAAAGTGCCGTGTCTGCACAGATCTGAAAATTGCATATGTATTTTTGTGTGATTGAATGGTGAATATGTTCCTATCGAATCGAAAGGCAATCGTAGATTTTTTACGTTGCGATGAAACCGACTTCAAGGTCACGTAACTTAATCACTGTGCTACAAAATATCGCAAACCCAATATTTTGCCACCAGGTGGCAGGACTGTGTGAAGAAGTGTCCTATTTGCCCGTAAAAATGCATATTTTTGTATTATATGTCAAATGTCAACAAACATATTTTTAAATCCTAAGCTAATCGTAGATTTTGACGTTGCAAAGAAACAGATTTCAATGTCGAGTAAATTGACCTATGTGCTAGAAAATATCACAAAGCCAGTTTGGTACGTTTTGCCACCAGGTGGCAGGACTGTGTGAAGGAAGTCGGCTGTCTGCTCCTACAAAAATGCATGTTTTCTTAATTATTAAAAATCAAATGTCAATAAACATGTCTATTTGAATCCCTCGCCAATTATAGTTTCGACGCTGCGATGAAACATACTTCAAGGTCGCGTAAAATAACCACTGGGCTAGATAATATCGCAAACCCAGCAATGTAGAATGTGGCGTGTCTGCACAAATGTGAAAAAATGCACATGTATTTTTGTGTGATTGAAATGTGAAAATGTTCCTATTTGAATCCCATGCCAATCGAAGATTTTTGACACCGCGATGAAACAGACTTCAAGTTCGCGTAAATTTACCGCCATGCTAGAAAATATCATTCAGCCAGGTTTATAGCTTTTGCTACCAGGGGCAGGATTGCATGAAGGAAGTACCCTGTCTGCTCCTACAAAAATTGTTGTTTTTGTATTACCTGCAAGTTAAATTTCAACAAACATGTCGATTTGAATCCCACGCCAATCATATAATTTTGACGTTGCGATGAAACAGACTTCTTTTTGCATAACATATCCTGCTTACTAGAAAATATCACAAAACTAGTTTGGTACGTTTTGCCACCAGGCGGCACGACTGCTTGTAGAAAGTGGCGTGTCTGCACAAATCTGAAAAATGCACATGTATTTTTGTGTGACTGAAATGTGAAAATGTTCCTATTTGAATCCCACGCCAATCTAAGATTTTTGACGATGCGATGAAACAGACTTTAAGGTCGCGAAAAAAATATCCACTCTGCTAGAAAATATCGCAAAGCCAGCGAGGTATGTCTTGCCACAAGGCAGCACGACTGCGTGTAGAAAGTGGCGTGTCTGCACAGATCTGAAAATTGCACATGTATTTTTGTGTGATTGAAGGGTGAATATGTTCCTATCGAATCGAAAGGCAATAGTAGATTTTTTATGTTGCGATGAAAGATCACGTAACTTGATCACTGTGCTACAAAATATCGCAAACCAAACTTGGTACATCTTTCCATCGGGCGGCACGACTACGTGTAGGAAGTGTTTTGTTCGCTCCTAAAAAATGCACATTTATGTATTACATGTCAAATGTCAATAAACATGTCTATTTGAATCACATGCCAATCATAGTTTTGACGATGCGATGAAACAGACTTCAAGGTCGCATACCTTGACCTGTGTGCTACAAAATGTTGCAAAGCCACCTTGGTATATTTTGCCACTAGGTGGCAGGACTGTGTGAAGAAGTGTCCTATTTGCCCCTAAAAATGCATATTTTTGTATTATATGTCAAATGTCAACAAATATATTTTTAAATCCTAAGCCAATCGTAGAATTTTGACGTTGCAATTAAACAGATTTCAATGTCGAGTAAATTGACCTATGTGCTAGAAAATTATCACAAAGCCAGCTTGGTACATTTTGCCACCAGATGGCAGGACTGCGTGAAGGAAGTGCCATGTCTGCTCTTACAAAAATGCATGTTTTCGTATTACAAGTCAAATGTCAACAAACATATCTATTTGAATCCCACGCCAATCATAGTTTTGACTTTGCGATGAAACATACTTTAAGGTCGCGTAAAATAACCACTGGGCTAGATAATATCGCAAACCCAGCAATGTAGAAAGTGATGTGTCTGCACAAATCTGAAAAAATGCACATGTATTTTTGTGTGATTGAAATGTGAAAATGTTCCTATTTGAATCCCACGCCAATCGAAGATTTTTGACGACGTGATGAAACAGACTTTAAGGTCGCGTAACTTGACCTCCATGCTAGAAAATATCACAAAAGCAGGTTTATAGCTTTTGCCACCAGGGGCAGGATTGCATGAAGGAAGTACCCTGTCTGCTCATACAAAAATTTTTGTTTTCGTATTACCTGCAAGTCAAATTTCAACAAACATGTCTATTTGAATCCCACGCCAATCATATAAGTTTGACGTTGCGATGAAACAGACTTCTTGTTTCATAACATGACCTGTTTACTAGAAAATATCACAAAACCAGTTTGGTACGTTTCGCCACCAGGCGGCGCGAATGATTGTGGAAAGTGCCCTGTCTGCACAAATCTGAAAATGCACATGTATTTTTGTGTGACTGAAATGTGAAAATGTTCCTATTTGAATCCCACACCAATCGAAGATTTTGACGATGCGATGAAACAGATTTTAAGGTCGCGAAAAAATATCCACTCTGCTAGAAAATATCGCAAAGCCAGCGAGGTATGTCTTGCCACAAGGCAGCACGACTGCGTGTAGAAAGTGGCGTGTCTGCACAGATCTGAAAAATTGCACATATATTTTTGTGTGATTGAAGGGTGAATATGTTCCTATCGAATCGAAAGGCAATAGTAGATTTTTTATGTTGCGATGAAACCGACTTCAAGGTCACGTAACTTGATCACTGTGCTACAAAATATCGCAAACCAAACTTGGTACATCTTTCCACCGGGCGGCACGACTGCATGTAGGAAGTGTTTTGTTCACTCCTAAAAAATGTACATGTATTTTTATGTGATTGAAGTGTTTTAAAATGTTCATATTTGAATCAAACGGCAATCGTATATATTCTTGATAACGCAAAGCCAGATTAATACGCTTTTGCCACCAGGTGGCAGGACTACATGAAGGAAGTGCCCTGTCTGCTCCAACAAAATGTCAACAAACATGTCTATATGAATCCCACGCCAATCAGTTTTGACGATGCGACGAAACAGACTTCAAGGTCGCATAATTTAACCACTTTGTTAGAAAATATCGAAAGCCAGCTTGGTATGTCTTGCCACTAGGCGGCACGACTGCATGCAGAAAGTGGCGTCTGCACAGATCTAAAAAATGCACGTGTTTTTGTGTGATTGATGTGTGAAAATTTTCCCATTTGAATCCCACGCCAATCGTACATTTTGATGTTGCGATCAAACAGACTTGAAGGTCGCGAAAAAATATCTACTGTGCTAGAAAATATCGCAAAGCCAGCGTGGTATGTCTTGCCAAAAGGCAGCACGATTGCGTGTAGAAAGTGCCGTGTCTGCACAGATCTGAAAATTGCATATGTATTTTTGTGTGATTGAATGGTGAATATGTTCCTATCGAATCGAAAGGCAATCGTAGATTTTTACGCTATGCGATGAAACCGACTTCAAGGTCACGTAACTTAATCACTGTGCTACAAAATATCGCAAACCCAATATTTTGCCACCAGGTGGCAGGACTGTGTGAAGAAGTGTCCTATTTGCCCGTAAAAATGCATATTTTTGTATTATATGTCAAATGTCAACAAACATATTTTTAAATCCTAAGCTAATCGTAGATTTTGACATTGCAAAGAAACAGATTTCAATGTCGAGTAAATTGACCTATGTGCTAGAAAATATCACAAAGCCAGTTTAGTATGTTTTGCCACCAGGTGGCAGGACTGTGTGAAGGAAGTCTGCTGTCTGCTCCTACAAAAATGCATGTTTTCTTAATTATTAAAAATCAAATGTCAACAAACATGTCTATTTGAATCCCTCGCCAATCATAGTTTCAACGTTGAGATGAAACATACTTCAAGTTCGCGTAAAATAACCACTGGGCTAGATAATATCGCAAACCCAGCAATGTAGAAAGTGACGTGTCTGCACAAATCTGAAAAAATGCACATGTATTTTTGTGTGATTGAAATGTGAAAATGTTCCTATTTGAATCCCACGCCAATCGAAGATTTTTGACAATGTGATGAAACAGACTATAAGGTCGCGAAAAAAATATCCACTGTGCTAGAAAATATCGCAAAGGCAGGTTTATAGCTTTTGCCAACAGGGGCAGGATTGCATGAAGGAAGTACCCTGTCTGCTCACACAAAAAGTTTTTTTTTCGTATTACCTGCAAGTCAAATTTCAACAAACATGTCTATTTGAATCCCACGCCAATCATATAATTTTGACGTTGCGATGAAACAAACTTCTTTTTGCACAACATGACCTGTTTACTAGAAAATATCACAAAACAAGATTGGTACGTTTTGTCACCAGGTGGCACGACTACTTGTAGAAAGTGGCGTGTCTGCACAAATCTGAAAAATGCACATGTATTTTTGTGTGACTGAAATGTGAAAATGTTCCTATTTGAATCCCATGCCAATCAAAGATTTTTGACGATGCGATGAAACAGACTTTAAGGTCGCGAAAAAAATATCCACTATGCTAGAAAATATCGCAACGCCAGCGTGGTATGTCTTGCCACAAGGCAGCACGACTGCGTGTAGAAAGTGGCGTGTCTGCACAGATCTGAAAATTGCACATGTATTTTTGTGTGATTGAAGGGTGAATATGTTCCTATCGAATCGAAAGGCAATCGTAGATTGTTTACGTTGCGATAAAACCGACTTCAAGGTCACATAACTTGATCACTGTGCTACAAAATATCTCAAACCCAACTTGGTACATCTTTCCACCAGGCGGCACGACTGCGTGTAGGAAGTGTCCTGTTCGCTCCTAAAAAATGCACATGTATTTTTGTGTGATTGAAATGTGAAAATGTTCCTATTTGAATCAAACGCCAATCGTATATATTTTTGATAACGCAAAGCCAGATTAATACGTTTTGCCACCAGGTGGCAGGACTGCGTGAAGGAAGTGCCCTGTCTGCTCCAACAAAATGTCAACAAACATGTCTATATGAATCCCACGCCAATCAGTTTTGACGATGCGACGAAACAGACTTCAAGGTCGCATAATTTAACCACTTTGTTAGAAAATATCGGAAAGCCAGCTTGGTATGTCTTGCCACTAGGCGGCACGACTGCATGCAGAAAGTGGCGTCTGCACAGATCAAAAAAATGCACGTGTTTTTGTGTGATTGATGTGTGAAAATTTTCACATTTGAATCCCACGCCAATCGTACATTTTTGATGTTGCGATCAAACAGACTTGAAGGTCGCGAAAAAAATATCTACTGTGCTAGAAAATATCGCAAAGCCAGCGTGGTATGTCTTGCCAAAAGGCAGCACGATTGCGTGTAGAAAGTGCCGTGTCTGCACAGATCTGAAAATTGCATATGTATTTTTGTGTGATTGAATGGTGAATATGTTCCTATTGAATCGAAAGGCAATCGTAGATTTTTTACGTTGCGATGAAACCGACTTCAAGGTCACGTAACTTGATCACTGTGCTACAAAATATCGCAAACCCAATATTTTGCCACCAGGTGGCAGGACTGTGTGAAGAAGTGTCCTATTTGCCCGTAAAAATGCATATTTTTGTATTATATGTCAAATGTCAACAAACATATTTTTAAATCCTAAGCTAATCGTAGATTTTGACGTTGCAAAGAAACAGATTTCAATGTCGAGTAAATTGACCTATGTGCTAGAAAATATCACAAAGCCAGTTTGGTACGTTTTGCCACCAGGTGGCAGGACTGTGTGAAGGAAGTCGGCTGTCTGCTCCTACAAAAATGCATGTTTTATTAATTATTAAAAATCAAATGTCAACAAACATGTCTATTTGAATCCCTCGCCAATTATAGAGTTTCGACGCTGCGATGAAACATACTTCAAGGTCGCGCAAAATAGCCACTGGGCTAGATAATATCGCAAACCCAGCAATGTAGAAAGTGGCGTGTCTGCACAAATGTGAAAAAATGCACATGGATTTTTGTGTGATTGAAATGTGAAAATGTTCCTATTTGAATCCCATGCCAATCGAAGATTTTTGACACCGCGATGAAACAGACTTCAAGTTCGCGTAAATTTACCGCCATGCTAGAAAATATCATTCAGCCAGGTTTATAGCTTTTGCTACCAGGGGCAGGATTGCATGAAGGAAGTACCCTGTCTGCTCCTACAAAAAATTTTGTTTTCGTATTACCTGCAAATAAAATTTCAACAAACATGTCTATTGGAATCCCACGCCAATCATATAATTTTGACGTTGCGATGAAACAAACTTCTTGTTTGCATAACATGACCTGTTTACTAGAAAATATCACAAAACAAGTTTGGTACGTTTTGCCACCAGGCGGCACGACTGCTTGTAGAAAGTGGCGTGTCTGCACAAATCTGAAAAATGCACATGTATTTTTGTGTGATTGAAATGTGAAAATGTTCCTATTTGAATCCCACGCCAATCGAAGATTTTTGACAATGTGATGAAACAGACTTTAAGGTCGCGAAAAAAATATCCACTGTGCTAGAAAATATCGCAAAGCCAGCGTGGTATGTCTTGCCACAAGGCAGCACGACTGCGTGTAGAAAGTGGCGTGTCTGCACAGATCTGAAAATTGCACATGTATTTTTGTGTGATTGAAGGGTGAATATGTTCCTATCGAATCGAAAGGCAATCGTAGATTTTTTACGTTGCGATGAAAAAGATCACGTAACTTGATCACTGTGCTACAAAATATCGCAAACCAAACTTGGTACATCTTTCCACCGGGCGGCACGACTGCGTGTAGGAAGTGTTTTGTTCGCTCCTAAAAAATGCACATTTTCGTATTACATATCAAATGTCAACAAACATGTCTATTTGAATCGCACGCCAATCATAGTTTTGATGATGCGATGAAACAGACTTCAAGGTTGCATACCTTGACCTGTGTGCTACAAAATGTTGCAAAGCCACCTTGGTATATTTTGCCACTAGGTGGCAGGACTGTGTGAAGAAGTGTCCTATTTGCCCCTAAAAATGCATATTTTTGTATTATATGTCAAATGTCAACAAATATATTTTTAAATCCTAAGCCAATCGTAGAATTTTGACGTTGCAATTAAACAGATTTCAATGTCGAGTAAATTGACCTATGTGTTAGAAAATTATCACAAAGCCAGTTTGGTATGTTTTGCCACCAGGTGGCAGGACTGTGTGAAGGAAGTCCGCTGTCTGCTCCTACAAAAATGCATGTTTTCTTAATTATTAAAAATCAAATGTCAACAAACATGTCTATTTGAATCCCTCGCCAATCATAGTTTCAACGTTGCGATGAAACATACTTCAAGGTCGCGTAAAATAACGACTGGGCTAGATAATATCGCAAACCCAGCAATGTAGAAAGTGGCGTGTCTGCACAAATCTCAAAAAAATGCACATGTATTTTTGTGTGATTGAAGGGTGAATATGTTCCTATCGAATCGAAAGGCAATCGTAGATTTTTTAAGTTGCGATGAAACCGACTTCAAGGTCACGTAACTTGATCACTGTGCTACAAAATATCGCAAACCCAACTTGGTACATCTTTCCACCAGGCGGCACGACTGCGTGTAGGAAGTGTCCTGTTCGCTCCTAAAAAATGCACATTTACGTATTACATGTCAAATGTCAACAAACATGTCTATTTGAATCACACGCCAATCATAGTTTTGACGATGCGATGAAACAGACTTCAAGGTCGCATACCTTGACCTGTGTGTTACAAAATGTTGCAAAGCCACCTTGGTATATTTTGCCACCAGGTGGCAGGACTGTGTGAAGAAGTGTCCTATTTGCCCCTAAAAAATGCATATTTTTGTATTATATGTCAAATGTCAACAAACATATTTTTAAATCCTAAGCCAATCGTAGAGTTTTGACGTTGCAATGAAACAGATTTCAATGTCGAGTAAATTGACCTATGTGCTACAAAATATCACAAAGCCAGTTTAGTACGTTTTGCCACCAGGTGGCAGGACTGTGTGAAGGAAGTCTGCTGTCTGCTCCTACAAAAATGCATGTTTTCTTAATTATTAAAAATCAAATGTCAACAAACATGTCTATTTGAATCCCTCGCCAATCATAGTTTCAACGTTGCGATGAAACATACTTCAAGGTCGCGTAAAATAACCACTGGGCTAGATAATATCGCAAACCCAGCAATGTAGAAAGTGGCGTGTCTGCACAAATCTGAAAAAATGCATATGTATTTTTGTGTGATTGAAATGTGAAAATGTTCCTATTTGAATCCCACGCCCATCGAAGATTTTTGATTTTGCGATGAAACAGACTTCAAGTTTGCGTAACTTGACCTCCATGCTAGAAAATATCACAAAAGCAGGTTTATAGCTTTTGCCACCAGGGGCAGGATTGCATGAAGGAAGTACCCTGTCTGCTCATACAAAAATTTTTGTTTTCGTATTACCTGCAAGTCAAATTTCAACAAACATGTCTATTTGAATCCCACGCCAATCATATAAGTTTGACGTTGCGATGAAACAGACTTCTTGTTTCATAACATGACCTGTTTACTAGAAAATATCACAAAACCAGTTTGGTACGTTTTGCCACCAGGCGGCACGACTGCTTGTAGAAAGTGGCATGTCTGCACAAATCTGAAAAATGCACATGTATTTTTATGTGATTGAAATGTGAAAATGTTCCTATTTGAATCCCACGCCAATCGAAGACGTTTGACGGTGCGATGAAACAGACTTCAAGTTCGCGTAACCTCCGCGCTAGAAAATATTGCAAAGCCAGGTTGATACATTTTGCCACCAGGGGGCAGGACTGCATAAACGAATTACCATGTCTGCTCCTACAAAATATTTGTTTTCGTATTACAAGTCAAATTTCAAAAAAACATGTTTATTTGAATCCCACGCCAATCATATAGTTTTGACGTTGCGATGAAACAGTCTTCTTGGTTTCATAACATGACCTGTTTACTAGAAAATATCACAAAACCAGTTTGGTACGTTTCGCCACCAGGCGGCGCGAATGATAGTGGAAAGTGCCCTGTCTGCCCCTAAAAAATGCATGTTTTCGTAAATATTACAAGTCAACCAATGTCAACAAACATGTCTTATCGAATCCTCCACCAATCGTAGAGATTATACGTTGGGATGAAACAGACTTCAAGGTCGCTTAAATTGATCAGTCCTAAAAAACTTCGCAAGCCCAGCTTGGTATATCTTGCCACCAGGCGGCACGACTGCTTGTAGAAAGTGGCGTGTCTGCACAAATCTGAAAAGTGCACATGTATTTTTGTGTGATTGAAATATGAAAACGTTCCTATTTGAATCCCACGCCAATCGAAGATGTTTGACAGTGCGATGAAACAGACTTTAAGGTCGGAAAAAAATATCCACTGTGCTAGAAAATATCGCAAAGCCACAAGGCAGCACGATTGCGTGTAGAAAGTGGCGTGTCTGCACAGATCTGAAAATTGCACATGTATTTTTGTGTGATTGAAGGGTGAATATGTTCCTATCTAATCGAAAGACGCTGCGATGAAACCGACTTCAAGGTCACGTAACTTGATCACTGTGCTACAAAATATCGCAAACCCAACTTGGTACATCTTTCCACCAGGCGGCACGACTGCGTGTAGGAAGTGTCCTGTTCGCTCCTAAAAAATGCACATTTTTGTATTACATGTCAACAAAAATGTCTATTTGAATCACACGCCAACCATAGTTTTGACGATGCGATGAAACAGACTTCAAAGTCGCATACCTTGACCTGTGTGCTACAAAATGTTGCAAAGCCACCTTGGCATATTTTGCCACCAGGTGGCAGGACTGTATGAAGAAGTGTCCTATTTGCTCCTAAAAAATGCATATTTTTGTATTATATGTCAAATGTCAACAAACATATTTTTAAATCCTAAGCCAATCGTAGAGTTTTGACGTTGCAATGAAACAGATTTCAATGTCGAGTAAATTGACCTATGTGCTACAAAATATCACAAAGCCAGTTTAGTACGTTTTGCCACCAGGTGGCAGGACTGTGTGAAGGAAGTCTGCTGTCTGCTCCTACAAAAATGCATGTTTTCTTAATTATTAAAAATCAAATGTCAACAAACATGTCTATTTGAATCCCTCGCCAATCATAGAGTTTCAACGTTGCGATGAAACATACTTCAAGGTCGCGTAAAATAACCACTGGGCTAGATAATATCGCAAACCCAGCAATGTAGAAAGTGACGTGTCTGCACAAATCTGAAAAAATGCACATGTATTTTTGTGTGATTGAAATGTGAAAATGTTCCTATTTGAATCCCATGCCAATCGAAGATTTTTGACTTTGCGATGAACCACACTTCATAGTCTCATAACTTGACCCGTGTGCTAGAAAATATCGTAAAGCCAGGTTGGTACGTTTTGCCACCAGGTGGCAGGACTGCGTGTAGAAAGTGTTCTGTCTGCTCCAAGAAACATGTTTATTTGTGTCCTACGCCAATCGTAACAGACTTCAAAGTAACTTGACCTCTGTGCTAGATAATATCGCAAAGCCAGCTTGGTACGTCTTGCCACCAGGCAGCACAACTGTGTGTTGAAAATGGCGTGTCTGCCTAGATCTGAAAAATGCACATGTATTTGTGTGTGATTGAAGAGTGAAAATGTTCCTATTTGAATCAAACGGCAATCGTAGATTTTTTACGTTGCGATGAAACAGACTTCAAGGTCGCATAGTTGATCTCTGTGCTAGAAAATATCGCAAAGCCAGCTTGGTGTGTCTTGCCACCATTCGGCACGACTGCGTGTAGAAAGTGTACTGTCTGCTCCTAAAAAATGCATGTTTTTGTATTACACGTCAAATGTCAATAAACATGTGTATTTGAATCGTATGGCAATTGTAGATTTTTGACATTGCGATGAACAGACTTCAAGGTCGCGTAAATTGTCTTCTGTGCTAGAAAATATAGCAAAGCCAGCTAGGTACGTCTTGCCACCAGGTGGCAGGACTTGTATTTGTACATATAGGGCATTTGACAGAGTTAACGCCAATGAAATATTATCAAAATTATGTTGGGTGATACAAAACAAAGATTCATTGTTCCCAGAATTTTGACTAAGCACATGTCGAATCAGGTATTATGCCAAGCTTATTTTTTGTTTTTAGTGTTCTTCGCTAAAGATGAAACCGAAAATATCTAGCAACAATTATTAATAACCCAAACCGGTATGTAAATTAATGAATTCACACATTATAATGTGAATATCATCCATGGTATATTAACTTTGCGGTCAGACGAGTGACTTTTTTGGACAAGTTTTGTTCTGACGTCGGCTACAAAGTCTTATTTTCTGTGCCAAAAAAATGCCAGAAGTTGCATTTGTATAGGTGTGCGTTGGTGTGCACTATGTTTAGGCACTTCAAAGAAAAATTAGATATCATGATAGAACATTGGCAATTTATTTAAATAAATGGTGAAATTTAAAGGAACCAACAAACTGCTTATTTTATTAATATATCTTTATTAGATCCTAAGATATTGCAATTTTAATACGGTAAAAATTAGAAAAAAAAATTGTATCTCGTACATAGGAAAAGACTCTCATTTTTGTGTTTTCTTTCAATCAATGTATGATCAAAATTGCATAACTTTTTTTTTGCATTAATTTTAATAATTTTTTCAGGAGTTGCAAGCACTATAAGTGGGGTCATAAATATGCATAACCAAGTCATGTATCATTAAGAGCAATTCAGTTAATGCAATTATTAAGTCAATATTGGCTAAGTAGTGCATGAAGTCAACTGGCCGAGACATGTCCATAACTTACATGATTATGAATATATTTGTATAATTTGTTCAGGGTTTGCAAACTCACCAGGGTCATAAATATACATCACACACTGATTGATGCAATTAATAAGTCAATATTGGCTAATTAATGCACAAACTCAACAGGCCGACACCTTTTTATAAAAGGCCAAAACTTCCATGATTATAAAGATATTCGTATAACTTGTTGAGGGTTTACAAATTCATTAAACATGGTCATAAAATATACATCACACAGTCATTTCATAACCCTATTTATGTAATTAAGAAGTAAATATTGGCTAATTAATGTGCAAACGCAACAGGTCAACACCTCTTTTATGCCAAACTTCCATCATTATGAAGATATTTGTATAATTTCAGAACACATTAAGTAGGGTCATAAATATACATTAATCATTTATCATTAATAGTAACTCAATTAATAAATCAACAATGACTAATCAGCACGAAAATAGTTTTGCATGGTGACTATGTTAAAATAATTATTGGAGAAATATATACTAGTTGGTGTTCCATAGAGAGTGCTAAATGTTTTTTTGCGTAAAAAAAAAAAAATTCATTGCATAAATAGAACACAATTTATTATATATTCTGACATTTTGTAATTTCCTGCATGTACAGGTTACTGCAGGTTCAGTACAGCAATTAATTAATTATTAACTAGTGATTTAGAATATCTCTTGAGCAGTTATTTTTTTCAATCATTGAAAAATTACATAATAATTTCATTGTTCTACTAACTTAGCACTGCCAGGCCCAACAAGTTTAATCAATATCAAACAATCTTTTATTTTAGACAAAAGAATACATGCAATATGCATTAAGTAAATATACTACTTGATATTATAGTAATATAAATATACCAAATTAAAAGATAAAAAATATATATATAAATGTACCATTACTAATAATCATTAATGTGTTTTGCAAAACAAACATAAAAAATTATTGGCTTTGTATTAGTTGTAATAAATTAAAATCATACAAATGTAAATAAGTCATGATTTTGGTTAAATCGATCTCGCTCTCCAACTCCAAGAATAAAAATCGGGTGAAATTTCTCAAACTAGGGAAGCTCAAAAACACCCATGTGCATTCGCGTAGCGAAAAAATATTTCGTAAGTAGACTAACTAAGACCTCTACCTCTAGAAAAAGTGACGAACATATGGATGGAGTCATAAAAAGCTTTGTCTGCTAAACTTACACCAGAAATACACCTATGACTGTCACTATGTCGTTTAATCGATGTATTTCACCTTAACTGTGGTTCAATTGTAATCAAAAACAGACAATCGTGAAAAGGAACTTACTATTGTCCAATTTGCCGCTGTGAGTCACATAAAGGAACGGAAACAGCCGACAATACAGGGCGTAAAACAAAATGCTGTAGGCTGAGAATCGGCGCAGATAAACTGACGCGATTTTTCAGCACGCCGCGCGAGCCGCTCAGCGGATTTTGTTGAAGTGCCTACTGTGTTTGTGTTCTCTCTAGTCTGCTAACCGCAACGTTTGTCAATGAAAAGAAACGTAAAGATGCGTCCAACCAACCATTTTTGAGAACAATTGTCCTTTCTTGGTCGTATCCCATTATGACATTTGTAGGCTCGAAGGCGCCAGTAGTTTGTGTCAAATAGCTTTTCGTGTGCGCGTAAAATCCACTGAATGTACATGAGTCGTTATGATAGTACGTTGTTGCAATAGTCCCAATTGCAATGGCACTATTCCGGGAGAGATAACACAAGACAACAAGGATATGTGCAACCCTAATTACTAGAATGTTAATAAATACAAACATGGCGATTTGTGGGAAACAGGCAAATCAGTGGCGCCATCGGGCAGACGAGTTATACATAATTGTCAGTTACATGACAATTCCGTCAGGCGTCGGTAGCCGTTTTCGTCATCGTCGCACGCGCGCTCTAAGATGACGCGTACAGAGAAATGCTTCGAAAAAAGGATATTACTATAATATAGTAAATATTGAAAAGTAGTGTTTGTCTGTTTGTATGTTTTTTATTATTATTATATAAGACAGCCTAAATATTGCAGTGCTTGTACCATGTTTGTAGAGAACCGAGTATCCAATAGTAAAGCTGCGATTATAAATATTGTGTGCGTGCGTGCGTGCGTGCGTGCATGCGTGCGTGCATGCGTGCGTACGTGCGTGCGTATGTCTACACACACACACACACACACACACACACACACACACACACACACACACACACACACACACACACACACACACATCAAAGGCGGATCCAGAGGAGGGGGCCAGGGGGTCCGGACCCCCCTTTTTTGAGTTCCAAAAATTCCATTGCAATTGCATGTCAACGCGGAATAAAGGCATTGCCAGGAAAAAACACAAGGTCAAAACTTTCGTTTACTACGTACGAATGCTTTAGTAGCAGTTCGACGTTTTTAGACACTGATCTAGCACAAGCGATATACATGCAGGGGTCGAAATTAAGAAATTTAACCCACTCGCCGGGGGACTAGTAGGCTTAATATGTTACTCATCCTAATGAAAAATCAGTAGTCCCCATTTTTGGTGGACATCGTCAAAATGCGACCTTTTTTGCAAATTCGAATGTTGACATGCAGTGCTCCTTAAATATAAAATTAACAAATAAATATCAATTTCATAATTGACGATGCAATGTAATTATTTTATTCAATTAGTGCTAAATCAGATCCCGAGGTTCTGGACGTTGTCAACGGCCGCAGGACTCGACTCTCGAGTCCTCCACAATGTCCCCAGGCAGTGTCAGTGAATGAAATCTTTCAGGATTTGGGCAACTGCAACTTCATCCATCTCCGACTCATCAGAGTCATCATCAATGTCATCAATGTCAGTGATGATGTTGGGCCTCCTTGCCCTGGGCCCAGCATGGTTCCAATGCTTCACTGCAGATGATGGATCAAACTGGTCCACATCAGAGGTTTCCAGCAAGAATGTCATCAGATCTGACAGATGTGTGTCAGACAGCCTGCTTCTCCGGTCCGATTTAACAAACTACATGTGTGAAAACCCCCTTTCAGCATCTGCTGAAAAGGCGGGAAGGGTGAGGATCAGATCAATGAGTCCCAGTACATTGGGGCATTGTGTTTCAAATGACAGGTTGACTTCCTCCCACGATAGCTTCTTCACTGCATGTGGGATAACTCTTGAGCTTGGTCCACTCTGGTTCCACTTTGGAAACATCCAGCGCAGAGGACGAGAGGACCTGTCCAAATGTGGAGGAAGTGGAAGTAGAGGAAGTGGAGGAAGTAGAGGAAGTGGAGGAAGTACACAATATCCTTTGAATGTAGCAGTGCGTAGTAATTCTTTCCTTTTGCGCGCTGCTCTGTTTCCTTCCAGGGTCACAAACCCCTTGTATCCCTTCAGCACATTGGAAACTGCTCTTGATATGTGGGGAACCCAACGTGTCCCGTCGACTCTACTGGGAATACGGAGGGTTTCTCCGAGCGCATCAAAAGCTTCTTTGAGGTTGCTCCTATTGAGGGGGCTGTTCCGATAGATGAAGTACAAAGAAAGGAGCAGTGCATCAACTTTTTTGTACAGCTGTATCCCGCGAGCAGCATCCTTGTAAGCCAGTTCATTTCTGTGTGCAGAGCAGTGAACAGCTACAAGTTCTGGTCGGTCTAGCCGTTGTCGCAGTTTCACCACAAATCCATTGTTCTTTCCCAACATGATGCTTTCGCCGTCAGTTCCAATTCCCACAATCTTCTTTTCCCACGAGTGGCCAGCAAAGTATTCTGTGAAGAGAGTTGACATTGCCACTTCTAACACTTGGGCATCCCCCTTGGCAATATTTTTCACTTGTTTGTCAGTTGAACCATCGCAAATGAGGATACAAACTTTGCCTCGGTAACCATCTCTTTGATTTCATCCCTTTGTGCCTGAGCACTGTGATGGATAAACGTTGCACACTGCTTGTCATTTATGTAGGTGTTGCCAATCTGTACCCTTTCATGTCATCCAAGGTACACATCCACACGAAGTCTGTATATGGTCTTGAGTGTCTGGTAATGGCATGTGCGTTCCTGAGAAGCTTACACATTTTGTCAAATGTCGCTTTTCCCAGTTGGTCCATCATCTTGTCCGCCACACTTGACCCTGGGTTGCTCTCTGCTTTCTCTCTTAAAGCCCATTTCATATGGTTTGCAGAACTATTATGAGCTTTGATACACTCCAATTTAAATACTGGGGAGCCGACGACAAAACTGCCTGCTTTCTCATACTTGCAGCAATACTTGCAATACATTCTCATGCTTAGTTCAGTCTCAGTGTTCTTCGCCGTCCACTCACTCTCCCCACCTTCAACGTCGACGACAGCGTCGTCACGCCGGTCAGCGTCGTCGTCATGCCGGTCAGGGTCGTCGTCACGCCGATCAGCGTCGTCGTCACGCCGGTCACCGTCGTCGTCACGCCGGTCAGCGGCACCGCCAACGCCAGCGGCAGCGTGAGCGGCAACGCCAGCGCCAGCAGACGAACTTTTGTATTCGAGCCATGAGAATTGCTTTAGCCAGTGCGGCTGAAATTCTCGTTTCCTCTCACACGCATCGTACCTACGCTTATGCTCAACTTTATCATCGGCGCTCAGTTTTCTTTTGGGGGGTTGGACCCCTTTTATGAAATTGCACATGGGCACGGACCACAATCACTTTTCCCATAGACGACCATTATAACGTTCTTGCGCATACATTGAACATTTATCCTACAATTATTTTTGGTGAAATTCGTGAAAATGACACCTCCTTTTTCATACAAATTGCTTCAACGCATGACACCCCTGCATTTCTGCAATGAAATTCACCGTTTTCCAAACTATGAGTACATCTTGCCTGATGGTCACTGTGTCCTTAAGCAACAGGTACACTAACTGACAAATGGCATCATTTCAAAGCTCAGATGTTACTGTGCACAAAAAACATCACATCCACTCACTCATTCACACAATTTCTGCTCTCACTAATACACCCACACTGCACAATTATCGTTGTAATGGCGGATGCATTCTGAATGTGGTCCGAGCCCTAATTGATTTCGCAGAAGACGACAGGTAAAACTTAGTACTGTTCAGTGTACTATATTTGTACCCGTATGCACGGATTTTCGACTACGTTGCAACGAGTAGTGGCTGCTCGTTTACGAAATCGGATATCGGATATATCGGGAACGAATATTTAAAATTCAATTTTTAGATACAATGTGTTACGTTTATGTATGTACGCCTAATTCAAATCGCTTACATTTATAATGTTACAAAACGAGTGGAAAATAGCTACTCGCCCGGGGGATTAGTGCAGGCCAAAGGTTACTCATAGTCATCCCCAGGAATTTCTCCTCGCCTCTGCCTCTGGCTAGGGGGCGAGCGTTAAGTTTGATACCTGTATACATGGCGTCCAGGGGATCCCCAAAGTTATTCTTAGCATTGTCGGTGACGTAGTTTATAGGTTAGCTACGTCATACTGTTCATTTTTCTATGGTGTATGTATTTCTATGATGCATTTTAATTTACTTGGCGCAAAGGTATCAGGACACGTTTAAATCTACCAGTTTGGACTCACTGTAATATTTCTGATGCGTTTTAATTTACATGGCGTAAAGGTATCAGGAAACATTTTAATCTACCAGTTTGTACTCTGTGTTGTTATATGGTACTATTACTCAAATTAAAATCATGAATCGAATAGTGCGCTTTATACAGAGTAGTTCAAAATGCAACAACAGTTTGGATAGACTCTCTTGAGAGGGCAATCTAGCCGTTCGGGGTATTGGTTCATACATGTATAAAGTTTCAATTACACCTTGCCTCAGTTCAAACTTGATATATATATATATATATATATATATATATATATATATATATATATATATATATATATATATATATATATATATATATATATATATCATTCAGAACCACTATCAGAAGGGGCTGGATGAGAAACTATTAAACACAGTTTCCTTGGCAAAGGATGTACTGAATAATATAGAGAATAAGTAGAGCACTTTAGCCAAATACGTGTTAGTCTCTTTAATTGTGTGCAAAGATAATTGTCGTACGAATAAATATATATTTTTACTATTACTACACTACCGTGCCTCTAGTTTGCAATAATGTCGATACAGAGTTAAGACGATTAAGTGTTGTTTTAGCCAATTGTAGCATACGCGTTTTTGCATTAAACATTTGCATTACTATAGTTGTCTTAGTCAATATTGCAATAAATGGCACATGACATATGTTTAATAAATATAGTATTTTCGTTTCGACATAGTCAGACACACCCTATTTTCTTCGTTGGAATAGGCCTATACCTACAGGTGTAAATGAAACACAATCCGCTGCGTTTTTAGATTCAAAAGTAGTTGCCCCCCATTTACTGTAAATTTTACATTCGAAGTTATACTTATGTGACGAATACAAGAAAATACATAGGACTATGTTATCATGATTTTTATATTTTCAGCAAATCTGTATTAAAACAGGACACGGTTTTGTCTAAAAAGCGTCAAATGGGTGGGAAGGGGGGTACCACCTCCCACCCCACCCCCATCCCCCAGGGGGTTCGCGCCTCGTTTCAAGCTTTCGCCGCTTCATACATTTACTTGGAAGCCCCTTTTTCTAAACTCTGGATCCGCCCCTGCACATATATAATCCTAGAGGGAACATACGTGGACCAGTGCCGTGGCTGCAGTGCATACCGGCCCGTTTTAAGACGACCGGGCATATACTTTATTTAGTAGATTTTCCAACAAGTTGGAACACCATTTGTAAAACTAATTTAGAACATATAAACTAAAGGTTCATTGGAGTATTTTTAAGAATGACATATATACAAACATGCGGTCTGCTTAAAAACTTTATGCACAGATGCCGACTTACGCAGACAGGAGCGAGACCGGAAGTTGTATATATTTTGGTAGCCTTTTTTGTGGTAGTGTCACCTAAACACGCGAAATGTAAACGAAGTCGAAGGCCAACACCAGTAAAGTTATGTTTGAATACGGGATGTCTCAATACGATAACAAAAAACAACGACATTTAATATACAGTATCGTACAAGAGTAATATATTGGGGGCCGTCGACGGCATCGCGGACAGAGCAGTATTTTATGTGAGGACGATTTGAAGAGGACAACAAAAATAATAATGGCTGGTTATTATCAATTCGCGGCGATCTTTTACTTTCTGACCTAACCACGAAAATGACCACCTAGAGCACCCAAACTTCTCTTCATATATCTACTATACATATACACATGTCACGTGGTCAAACAAGTTTATTTACTTTCTCAAAATGATCAACATTTACAAAACAAATAAACCAAAACATCGCCGTCTCCTACGGCGCCTACGCGTAGCGCCAAGGCTACCGTAAAATCGATGCATATGACAAGGCGTCGTTCAGTTTCACCAAAACTCCGTTCGGCGGCGCTGCTATGATTGAAATCAGCGTCGTACAATTATATATTTCTGTGTTTTAATTGTGCGCGCGTGCTTCATTGCGTGTAATTATTTATATGTTTCAGTATTACTTGTATTTTTTCTGTGTGCTATATAATTATGACATGTCATATTCTTAGATAATTAGTGTTATTCATAATTATTATCATCGGGTTGTGTTATATATGCATTTTAAACACCTCTGAATGGACTTTGTCCAGATTGACAGAGCTATTTTAATACCAACTAAAATTGTCTTTTTAAATACTGTAATTACGTTGGCACCAGTAGTAATGCATAATTAAGGTATATGTATGTACGTACGTACGTACGTACATATCTATATACAAATATATACATATATACACGTGCATCATGTTTACCTAATTTATTTAACTCATTAATTTCATAAACTACGTATTTTAAATTATGCGTTACTACTGGTGCCAGCGTAATTACTGTATTTAAAAATATTATTTTAGTTGGTATCAAAATTTATCTGTAAATCTGTACAAAGTCCATTCAGAGGTGCTTAAAATGCATATATAACACAATCCGATAATATAAATACAATTAATTATCTAAGAATATGAAATGTCATATATAGCACACAGAAAAAATACAAGTAATACTGAAACATATACATAATTAGACGCAATGAAGCACGCGCGCACAATTAAAACACAGAAATATAGTTATGTCATCTGTCATGGAGGGTTGTGGCCGAAGCTCGTTTGATGTATGAATAAGGAAACGACGGTGTATAAAGATTGGTAATGGGCATATTTTATTGCCAATTGGTATGCACTTCAAGCATACCAGGAATATAAAATGAACATATAAAGCATTGTATACACGAGCCTTAGCTCAAACAAGGCAATGTAAAGTTACTGATGTACACAAAGACAAACAGTATATATATATATATATATATATATATATATATATATATATATATATATATATCAAAGGTGAGGGGCAATCTGCCAAGACATGACAATCTGCCGAAATACAATACAAGACACTGCTAATATAAATGACATTAAAGGTGAGATGCAATATGCCAGCCTTGCTGAAACAATGCAAAGGTATTGTTGTACAAAATGACAGACATTAGACAATTATATGTAAATAAAGTGTGGAGGAGGGACGATGGAGGTCAAAGCAAGATACACGTGAATTCAAAACAATACAACTTACTTCGCGGTAATTCTCAAACCCGGTCTGAACTGCATGGGCTAGCTATCCCATGATGCCCTGCACTGGACACTTCCACATGCGTGGCATAGGGGTGTTAGGATGTAACCGGGTTTGGATCATAGCACCATCCATTACAAGACATAACATTACTACTGGCTATGCCATAAGTTGTCATTTATGTCATCTGTCATAGAGGGTTGAAAGTACAGACATTTATTGTGGCCGAAGCTCGTTTGATGTATGGATAAGGAAACGATGGTGTATAAAGGTTGGTAATGGGCATATTTTATTGCCAATTGGTATGCACTTCAAGCATACCAGGAATATAAAATGAACATATAAAGCATTGTATACACGTACCACATGCGTGGCATAGGGTGTAAGGATGTAACCGGGTTTAGATCATAGCACCATCCATAACAAGACATAAAATTACTTCTGGCTATGCCATAAGTTGTCATAATTATACGATGTTTGATTTCAATCATAGCAGCGCCGCCGAACGGGGTTTTGGTGAAACTGAACGTCGCCTTGTCATATGCATCGATTTTACGGTAGCCTTCGCGGTACGCGTAGGCGCCGTAGGATGTTTTGGTTTATTTGTTTTGTAAATTTTGATCGTTTTGAGAAAGTAAATATACTTTTTTGACCACGTGACATGTATATATGTATAGTAGATATATGAAGAAAAGTGTGGGTGCTCTAGGTGGTAATTTTCGTGGTTAGGTCAGAAAGTAAAATATCGCCTATAATTATAAAAAGTGAACAGTATATTATATTGTTATGCTATTAATTATTTAATATGCAATTAGTGATTTACGGAAATACGCGGGACGGTCACTCGGTCTCGGACACTTCCTAGCCTGGCCTTTGCCTTTGGGCTTGGCTGTGTGGATCGATTCTTCGAAACGAATTCGGTAGGCTGCGATCACATCGTTCATGAACATTATAATCCTACCCTAAATTATTAATGAATATTTTTCACAATTCGTAAAATGTTGCCTTGTAATACAAGTCTGTGACGCTTTGTTGTTCGGTAGAATACAACAGTTATTGTACTCAGTAAAACGTGCTATAAAAGATTGTAGACAAGTGCGTATTTATTGAAGGCAGAACTCATTAGCATAACAACCAAACCGGAAACATCCAAACCTAAATCAACAGGGGTCAGATTACGATTAACAGCTAATCGTCACATCTTTCCTCTTACAAGAAAAGTCACTTATTCACAGCTGTGACTAATTATTAGCAAAACGATTACACACGAGATTGTAAACAAAATGTACTGTCTCTTATGGACTGTCGTGTGATAAAAATGTCTTATGGACAAAGTTAGTTAATTACGCCGAAACGTAGTCGCAGAGCCACGCTGGCGGCTTGCGTTCGCGCACAGATCTGCGAAGACCTGGGGACACATCTGGCACGACCGGAAGGGGGTGCGTCTCGGGGTTGCCATCACTCAACGAAGACGGCGCGTCATCACGGCTCGTTTCATCGTGGGGCTGCTCGCCAGCACACACCAACTGTCGTCCATTGCGCCTGTAGACCGTCCCTCCAACCTTCACGCGGTAGCTTCGTGAGTCGACCTGCTCGGTACACGTTCCTGGTGTCCACGTCTTCTCACCTGGAAGCCTCATACGAACGGTTGCGCCTTCGTTGATCGGCGGAAGTGGATGCGCGTGTTGGTTGTAGTAAAACGACTGACGTTGTTTTCTGCCTGCCAATGCTCGTGTATCGGCATTGGTGTCATATCGTGGTTTCAACAGCGTTCCAGCTGTTGGGAGCAACGTTTTACAACGTCGGCCCATGAGTCGTTGAGCGGGACTCGTGCCCATCCCTTCGGACGGCGTATTCCTCCAGTCGAGTAGCGCCATGTACTCGGACTCACCACTCTGTTTGGCTTTGGCGAAGATTAGTTTCAGCGTCTTCACCGCGTTCTCCGATTTTCCATTGTGCGTAATGCGGTGAGGACGTCAAATGAGTAATTCCTTTCTTCCTCACGAACACTGCAAACTCGGCCGAAGCAAACTGTGGCCCGTTGTCAGTAACGAGCACATCGGGCAGTCCAAATCTGGCGAACATCAGTAAGAACTCACGCACCACACTGCGCGTCGTAACCGTGTTCAAGCGAGCTACTTCAAAGAAGTTGCTATAGTAGTCGCATACAACGAGTAGTGTACGACCGTGTAGTTGGCACAAGTCTGCGCCGATCTTGGACCATGGCCGCGCCACGAAGTCGTGTTGTTGCAGTGGTTCCCGTGGTGGGGCACTACGGTGTGACAGACATATGTGACACTTGGATATGTAATCCTTGACTTGTGTTGTCATACGCGGCCAGTATAGACATTCGCGCATTCTCCTCAGACAGCCCTCAATGCCAATGTGACTCGTGTGTGCCACTGACATCAACTCGGTACGTACCGCAGCGGGCACGACCAACAACTGCCCTTTGAAGATCAGATTTCCTTGAACCGTCAACTCGACTCGCGAGTCGTAGTAAGGTAGCACACACTCGGGGACCTCTGCTTTGGTCTCCGGCCATCCATTCTGAATGGTCGCTCGTAGCTGCTGACACAAATAGTCGTTCTCTGACGCGTGGTTGAGCTGTTGCCATCGTTCCTGGCTGACGGGGAGTGACTCACGGTGGTCTAGCTCCTCAAGCTCATGTACGAAGTCGCACACCTTGACCTCAGGTATGTACGCTCGGCTCAACGTGTCGGCCAAATACATGTGTTCGCCTTTCTTGAATTTGACATCGAGTGTGTATTTCTGTAAACGGAGCAGCATCCGCTGTAACCGTTTAGGTGCACTGCTGAGAGGCTTCAGAACGATCGTTTCCAACGGCTTGTGGTCGGATTCAATGCTCACGCGATCACGGCCGTAAATGTAGGCCTCAAATCGATCACACGCGAACACGATCGCCAATAGCTCTTTTTCGATCTGAGCGTATCTTGTTTCAGGTGGCGTCAGCCGTTCTGCATCAATGCTGCACCAAGTCCTGATTGTGACGCATCGCACTGGATGGTCACTTCGTCTGCGAGATTGTAGTAGCGTAACGCAGGTGTACTTGCGACAGCTTTCTTCAGCGTGTCGACTGCATTCTGTTGCGAGCTTTCCCACATCCAGTCGGTGTCATTCCTCGTAAGTTCTCGTAGCGGCTTCGTGATGTCAGAGAGATGCGGAAGGAACTTGGCCAGATACTAGGCCAATCCCAACAAGCTTTGAACTCCTGCAACATCAGTAGGGTTAGGCATGTCAACGATAGCCTTCACCTTAGTGGGGTCGATACTCAGCCTGTCAGACGTTGCGACGTGCCCGATGAATCGAACTTCCTCCTGTCTCAGTTTGAACTTGTTGACGTTTAGTTTGACCCCTCGTTCCTCACATCGCTGCAGAAATGAGTGGAGTCGTTTGTCGTGGTCAACGTTTGCCTCGTCGATCGTGTTGCCGTACCCTACGACAACAAAATCATCAGCCACAACCTCGATACCTTGTAACCCCTCGATCAGTTCGTGAATTTTTTTTTTTAAACTCCGGGGGCCGAACTGATACCAAACGGCATACGTTTGAAACGATACCTGCCGAAAGGTGTGTGGAAGGTCGTTAGATATGAAGAGCGGTCGTCGAGGCGCACGTGCCAAAACTTATGGCGTACGTCAAGGACAGTGAACACCTTGGCTCCGTGCAGTCGCGTCGCGATGTCTTCAATCGTTGGTAGTTGGTAGTTTTCTCGCCGGATCGCACGGTTGAGATCCTTCGGATCCAAGCAGATGCGAAGTTTGCTGTCTTTCTTCGTGATCACTACCATCGAGCTGATCCACGCGGTGGGTTTTTCGACAGCCTCAATGATGTCGTCCCGAGTCATGGAATCCAACGTCGCTTTCAGTCGGTCTCTCAGAGCGACTGGTACTCGGCGTGGGGCGTGTTGGTTGGGGTCGACCGCGTCATCCAACCGGATTTAATACTCGCCCTCTAGTTCGCCGATGCCGTCACCAAACACAGTGGCGTACTTTTCGATGACAGCTGCCTTGCTGATCAGCGCACCCTCGACCGCGTAGCCTTGCTCGCTTCGAGTCGCTGGTTTGTGTAGCGCATCATTGTCGGTATACTAAATCAACATCATGCCCACACAAGCCTTCCTCCCAGGATTGGCCGGATGTTGTCGTTGTCGACCAGTTTGCAGAGGAGGATGCATTTGTAGTCGCCTCGCCAGACTCGAACGTGTACCTCACCGACCACTGTCAGCCGAGAACCGCCAAACGCAAGTATCGATGATTGACACCTGTTGACGTCCTTCAGCCGCACGTCTTTAGTGGCTCGTTGATACAGCTTCAGAGGCACCACGTTACATTGGGCCCCGGAGTCGATTTGGAAGCGTATGTAGCTCCCGGAGTCCAACTTCAAGGTCACGCACTGCGAATCGTCTAACATCGCCAGTGTCGCCACCTCGCGGACCGGAAAAACCTCCTCCGACTCTCCGATCGTCCTTACTGAATTTCGCGCTCTGCCTGACCGTTTTTGCCGGCATTTTTTGCGAAATGATTCGATTTGCCACAGCAGTCGCACGTTTTGCCGAAGGCCGGACATAACTCCTTCGACTCTCGGCCATGTTGACGACCACAGTTCCAGCACTCTTTCGTTGCCTCGCTCTTAGTCGTGTGTGACGTCTCTTTCTTCTTGACGCGTTTTTTCTGGCCGACCGATTGTCGAAGTGCATGAACCGACGTCGCTGAACTGCTCGACTGACCCACAATCCTCATTTGCTCGGTCATGCTCTCAGCCGCTCGACAAATCTCATCTGTTTTGGCAAGTGTCAGATTATTCTCACGCAGTAACCGTTCGCGTATCTTTGTGTCATGAATTCCAAAGATCAGTCTATCCCTCAAAATTTCGTTTGGGGTGATCGTGTCGAACTCACAAGCCTCTGACAGCTTGCGCAGTGCAGTTTTGTATTGTTCATACGGTTCTCCACTCTCCTGCATACGTTTGTTGAATTTGTATCTTTCGAATGGAACGGTTTTTCGTGGTTGACAATATTCTGCGATTTTTTTCAAGACGGGTAGTATCCTCGCCAATAACTGTCAACAACGTCGCCACTTGCACTGCCTGCGGCTTGGCGTCCAACTCCGTAGCTAGTGCGTAGTTTTCCCACGCCGCCAGGAACTTCCTCCATTTGTCAGCGGCGTTGGTGTCGTGTATTTCTAACGGTGCAGGAACGGGCAACGCGTTAGATGCCATGTTATCGCTCAGTACGACAACTGTCACTTTCTGCCTTTTCAAGTGGAGATTCTGTGCGAAACTGTACCTTTCTGGTACGCAGTAATCATCCCGCCGTTGCCACCATTTGACGCTTTGTTGTTCGGTAGAATACAACAGTTATTGTACACAGTAAAACGTGCTATAAAAGATTGTAGACACGTGCGTATTTATTGAAGGCAGAACTCATTAGCATAACAACCAAACCGGAAACATCCAAACCTAAATCAACAGGGGTCAGATTACGATTCACAGCTAATCGTCACAAAGTCTGTTGAGCGATAGTTACATGACATGTTTACGTACATATACTAGGCTATAGCAATAATCCGTAGTATACTTGAAAACTACTTTCGAAGATTTCAGGTCCATTAAAAGCCTCCTACTGCACCCCTTAGTCTTAGAGGCTCACGAAAAATCTCCATCTGTTCCTCCCATTGGCATTGAGGCTCACCAGAAACTTCAAACTGCACACAAAAACCTACAAACCGGGATGTTTTTCTTTTTCTGGGAGTTTAACAACAAATCCGGGAGGGTTGTCAAGTGTACCAGTGTCAGTTATGTTTTTGAAATATCGTTTACACTAATTTTTATATAATTCATTACGTAGTGGTAATAAATATCAAAACTGGCTAGTAAGCGTGTTAGCTTGTGCAAAATTATGTGCATAAACACCATGCCTAGCCTATGTCTATGAGCCCATGTTACTGAGCTTGTAAACCATCATGCCCATGGCCATGGCCTGGGCATGATGTTGTCATTCACATTTTACTGTTGTTTTAACAAATTAATACCCACAATGATTTTAATGGTGCTACAGTTGTTTTAATAAATCATCGAGGTAAAACAGCTATTGTTTGTTCTTTCATTGAAAATCTTTTTTTATTCCAAATACCTATATGCTTAAGTTGCAAAGAGCTTGTTCTTCACCTTCGTTGTACAGAAGTAGAATTGCCTGAGTAGAAACAATATTACATCTCCACTAGAGACTTCTTTGTATTTTATATCATTTTCATGACAAATTATATGTCCGAGATATTCATAATTGCATTCAATACAACGTCACCTATCTTAATATCAATCAAAGAACATTACCTGAGACCTAACTCTATTAAAGATTATATCATTGTCAGTGTCACATCCTTCAGTATAAGAAACATCTAACAATATTTGCATCTCCTTAGTTGATGGAGCAAGAAGTGCAATGTCATCAGCATGAGATGACTGACAAAAGCCACTCAGGGCAGCTCAGCATCTGCTTTTCTTTCGAAATAAAAAAAATCATAAGATAATATTCTACAAATTTATAATAGAATGCTTAATAAATATGATGTGTTTATTATGAACTTAACAGTTAGAAAAAAATTTAATTTATATATGTAAAAATTCTGCCTGTGAAATTGTCACTTGGTTGTCACTTGTCGGTAGGTATGTTTCCAGTTCCCTGCTGCCTTGTCCATATAAGATCAACTAAAAATAGCAAAAGTAATTCCAATACATAAAAATAATGATCCGAATAACTTCTGCAATTATAGACCAATCTCAATTCTGATGTTTCTCAAAAATTCTGGAACGTCTTATGTATAATCGACTCGAACGCTTTCTCAACCAGTCCCACATAATATCAGAAGTCCAATACGGTTTCAGGAAAAAATATTCCACTTACATGCCTCTAATAAATCTCATAGATAAAATATCAAGTGGAACCGATAGCAACTCCTTCAATATAGGTATATTTATTGATCTATCTAAAGCCTTCGACACTTTAGACCACAATATACTATTCCAAAAACTTAACTGCTATGGTATCAGAGGGCACATACTTACTTGGTTCAGGAGTTACCTAGAGCAGAGGACACAATATATCACTTACAACAATGTAAATTCATATCACAAAAGACAGTGATGTGTGGTGTGCCACAAGTCTCTATACTAGGGCCACTATTATTTATACTTTACATCAACGACCTTTGCAACACTTCAACTATTATGAAGTTCACTCTTTTTGCAGATGACACCAGTATGTATCATTCACATCAAAATTTAACTTCACTCATTAGGCGAGGTTAATAATGAAAATAAAAAAATAACACAGTTGTTTCACACAAATAAACTTTCCCTAAATATTAAAAAAACGAACTATATTATATTTACATCAGTAAATAAAAAGTACAACATCTCATCTCAAGCAATACAGATTAACGGATCGGCCATCCCTCAGGTTAACCTCACCAAATTTCTTGGTGTGTATATAGACGAACACTTAAATTGGTCAATGCAGTTGAACAAACTGGCAACTAAACTTGCACAAAATATTGGCATACTCTGCAAACTTAAACATTTCTTCCCCTCATACATCTTAAAAACGATTTACTGTTCTTTAGTACTTCCACATCTACAATATTGTACTCTAATATGGGCTAATACATACTCTACAAAACTTAACAAGATCAGAATGCTGCAAAAAAAGCTGTTAGGATCATTAACAACTCTGATTACCTTGCTCACTCTGAACCGCTATTTAAACAGAACAATTTACTAACAATTGAAGATATCTACAAACTGCAGCTAGGGCTACTTATGTACAAGAATTCTCGTGAAGCACTTCCAAACAGCATCTCAACACTATTTCAAAGGAATATTGAAATTCACAATCACAATACTAGGAACAGCAATGATTACTTTATGCACGAAGCACGGACAAACACACTTTAATTTACAATTAAATACTCTGGGCCCTTGTTCTGGAATTCTATACCGGAACACATACAGAATTCTACATCAGAAAATCAATTTAAAACAAGTTGAAACAACGCCTGCTCTCAACATATAGCAGCATGTCCTAATTTCCCATTTATACTTGATTTGGGCTTAACCTGTGCTTACGATGTTTTTTTTTTATTGATTTTTTTTTTTTAATTGATTTTTTTTATACTAATGAATCATCACTATATTGTTCAACTATTTTTTGGCCTCACATTGTTATATTACATTACATATATCACATTTATTATTATTAAAATTTTTTGCATATACTAACGAATATTCACTATATTGTTCAATTAACAAGTCGTTAGATTGTACTAGATTGCTGGATTAAGACGCCAAGCTGTATTTGTTTTTGCTTTTTTCATATCTAGTATTATTAACATAATTGCCAACTTGCAGCATCATTCCATGACAAGATTACGATACGTAATCATGGGTGGTTCTCGCAATAAGCCCCTTGGGGTTTCCAGAGAATCTCCTGAGTTACTAAATCAAATTATTTATTACCGTACATGTAACAAAATTGTAAATGAGTAACCAAATAAACTCACATTGATTGATTGATTGAAAATATGCATAGATAATTTGCTATTTGAACCCAGTGACTGGCTAACTTAGGTTTTAAAGATGAGTCATGCTGATTAATACAATGTTGTATTCATGACTTGAGAAACCCACATTACTGCCACCTTACAAAAAAATTCTAGAAAATACCTTAAAAATAGAGGTAATTCCACAAAATAGGCATAACTGCATATTATTGAGATAATATAATATTCAGGTTATGCGACTAAAATGTACAAACACTACTTTAAAAAAACTGAACTAGAGGACACCAAATTGTCAGTGCAAGTGTTGTTTTGAATTTGAGGGTATGTGTAACTAGTGTGTGTATATCAGACAAGGAATAATTAACTTTCAAAAGTTAGTTACATTACCATTAATTAATATATCTCCCAATTAAATATATTAACCTCACACCAATTCAGGAAATTTAAACTTCAAATTTAATTAAACTTATACTCATAATTATGTTGGTAAAACTGATGATTAGATGCAAGTGGACTGTTATTTTTTATAAATCTATGAACTTGAGTTGATGGAAGGCATCATTCAAAGCACTTTACTTTGTTTAGTTGTTTGTTTACACATTTAATAACATCAATTGCTATAAAAATAACTACCACGATTCATGCCAATTCTGCCTAAGTTCCAATTTGCCCATTGTGGTTTTCTGGCTAATTAGGGGTTTCCCAGTTTATCTTCTGACCAATTAAGACCTACATTCTCTTTGCCTACTCATGGATTTACACACTTGGCCTACTTTTGTTCCCTTGAAAAAAAACAAGGAAAACTGTCTAGAAAGAAATACTTGTCAAAAGAAGCTATTAGAAAAATAGTGTTTAAGCAAACTATGTGGAGGGTTTATGGGCGTACCAGAAAGGATGAAGACTATGCAAATTACAAAGAGGCACTTAATCTAGCTACAACTGAAATAAAAAATCTAAAAGAACCTTTGAACGAAAATTGGCAGGTAATATAAAAAATGACAGCAAGAGTTTCTATGCTCACTTCCAGCTCCATCTACAAAATTTTAGGGCAATAAATCAGAATATTTAGGGCAGTTATTTGTAACTCCTGAAATGATAGCAAAGAAAATTAAGAAGATGAAAGATAATAAATCACCTGTAGTTGATTGGATACCACCAAAATTGTTTAAAGGAAGTTGTTGAACAAATTAGTACACCACTTGCAAAATTGTTTAACTTGTCACTAGAAGAAAGAATAGATCCTTCGGAATGGAAAGAAGCAAATATTACGCCGCTATTTGAGTGAGTTTAACATCAGTTGTATGTAAATTACTCGAAACATTAATTAGAGACCACATGGTGGAATTCCTTGTAAAACATAAATTAATAAATACATATCAACATGGGTTCCTAAAAGCAAGGTCATGCCTAATTAATCTCATGTTTTTTTTGAAGAAATTACAAAGTTGGTAGATGACGGGTCACCAGTGGATGTTGTCTACTTAGATTTTCAGAAAGCTTTCGATAAAGTGCCATATTAAAGATTGTTACTTAAACTAAAAGCCCATGGTATAGGTAATGATGTAATCAACTGGATAGAAAAGTGGCTTACACACAGACAGAGAGTAATAGTAGATGGTGAGATTTCAAAAGGGAAATCTGTTTTCAGTGGGGTACCACAGGGATCAATATTAGGCCGTTTTTAATATATATATAAATGATTTGGAAGATGACATCTAGCAAAGTACTCAAATTTGCAGATGACACAAAAGTATTCAGAAAGATTACTAATGATACAGATAAACAAAGTTTACAGGATGATCTAGATAAATTAGTTAAATGGTCAGAAAAATGGCAAATGTTATTAAATTTTGGGAAGCATAAAACACTAGAGACCGGGAGACTAAGAGGAGACCAAATAGAAATGTTTAAAATAGTGAACGGTTATGAGGATGTTGATAGGAATATGTTCTTCAAACTTAAGAAGGCAGTAGAACCAGAGGACACAAAGCAGCATTAGTTAAGGAGCAGTGTAGGTTGGACATGAGAAAGTACTCTTTCTGACAGAGGGTGATAAATGAATGGAGCAACCTGCCAAATGATTGTGTTAATGCTAGTAGTGTGAATATGTTTAACAATATAATTGACAGATATTTGATAAGGGCGTGCTACACATAGATGAGAAAATTGTTGGACTCTCGATAAGCCAATAGCTTCCTTGTCCACTTGACATCTGGAACTTGTTGTTTGGGATGGCAATCTTGTTAAATCTCCTCATTACTGGCAAATTAAAGGAATTGTTTCCTTTTTGTGAGCACAATGTTCAGTATTTTTACCAGATATTCCCCAAATACTCAACTGAACAAATCTTAAATGTTAGCTTCCAACTCCTAGTAGTTTCTGAGATTAAGAATTTTGTGACCTAGTACATCGGTTGCTAACCCCAAAATTGAGTCGCCAAGCCATTTACAATGTTCCGTGTTCAGCATGCAAGTTTAATAAATGTTCTAATTTAATTTTGTTGTACCTATTTATGTCATCATTATTTATTTTATCATTTATTTGGTAATTTATCACAAGTTAACTGCTTGAAGGCATGGGTTGCCAAGCAAGTCCTGCGACCGGAATTTGGATTGATACCAAAACAGGTTAAGAAAGGTAAAAGGTAAGGGCATGTTTTGATATAGTGCGGCATCTAGTCCTTAGGACTGCTGAAAGCACTTTACACTTCACCCTCTGGCAGACCTATTCATTCGAACACCATCTCAACTTCTCTGGGAAGCATTCTGCCATGTTGCAATTAATGCGCAACGACTATTCATACACAAATATCCATCACTGTATATAGCAAGGTACTCATACAGTTGAGTGAACTGGAGCAACGTGGAGTGAAATAACTTGCCCAAGGTTCCAAACGGCAACAAGAGGATTCGAATCCTTAATCTCTTGACTGAGAGTCCGAAGCTCTAGCCACTATGCTACCACGCTCCACTGTTCTCATATATAACTGGTTGTGCATACAAATTACCGGCATTATAATTTTGGTAAAAGTTTGAGGTCAAACAATTCAGTAATGAATACTCCGTGAAATGTGTTTTTACTCGCCTTCATAGATAGAATATGCACTTATGTGTACTTTGACTTTATTTATAATTAAATCAGATAGTTGTGCATCCGGAGCCTGGAAAATTTGTAAAATCACAGTTGCTGTTTTGCAAGGTACCATGTATAAGGGCTACAAATTAACACTTATGTACATGGTAACATGGTAACTCCAGAACATTTCATGATTCATCAGTGTGTATAAATATATAATTAAAATTTTGGATGGTAAATACTGTAGTTATAATTTCTCAAAAATGAAACACCACTTGCAAGGCTGATTTTTTTTATTTATACACAATTCATCATATTATATGTTGAAACATGAATTACACCATATAGCTTAGTTTAGGATTTCTTTAAACAAAAATATGTTTCACAGATGGTATCTCGCAAATTGGCAAATGTGATTTTACAAAGTTTCCCAGACTTCAGATGCAAAACCATCTGATACATTAAAATTAAAGCAAAGGGGATATGAGAGTAAACATTCACAATTTCAAGGCTCTAGCCCAACTTAGTTATCAGACCTCAAACTTTCCTAAAATTACATTAATGGATATCTAACATCATAAAATATTGTTTTCTCAGAAGCTACTAAGAGTAGGAAGCAAACATGTGACATTTGGTGAATATCTTGTATAAAATATTGATATGAAGATATGAAGACAGAGTCTGGACTATCCAGTGATTTGATGTAAAATCCATTGTTGACAGAAAAAGTTCATCATGGAGAAATGTCCTAATAAAAATGACAGTTAGGACACATAACCTATAGAAATAGCATTGAGACGACACCAGTTTGAAGAATCATGAATTATATCAACACTGTGGTGTATGCATGTGAATGGTTCGTGGGTGTTAACATCGTGCACCATTGTAGAATAAAGTTCACCATCACAGACTTCCATTTACAACAAATCACTATTTTTAAGGTAAGACCAGTTTCATTTAATATGCCTATATCTCTGAAACTAGTGTAGAAAAGAAAGCTAAAATTATATTTTTTCCATTTGGGTATTTGGGGAATATCTGATAATAATCCTGAAGAGAACTTCTTAAAATACAATGTGTGGATCATCCAGTGATTTGATGTGGAATGACCTATTATTGAATATTACAGTTCAACATGCATGAAGAAATGCCCTATTAGAGATGAAAGTTAGCACACATAAACAATATATCAACAGTACTGAAATTACACTAGTTTGAAGAATCAGGAATCATATTAACATTGTGGTGTAGCACTGGGTTATGTGCTCATGAGTGCTAAAAACATGCATCACTGAAGAATTAAGTTCACCAGGAATTCTGAATGGATCATGAAATTTGGCACACAAATTGCATACCATTATCCTTAAAATAAGACTGGTTTCATGATTTTTTAAATATGGCCACACTGGGTTTTGCTCCATTGAAAATGTCCCCTAAATTATGTTTTCCCTGAGTTCAAAAGGGTGTTGCTCCATAATTAAAATTACCAACGAATCAATGATGCACTCAATGTCACGTTTTAAAATATTTCAGCATTCTATTGCTGTCTTATTACACAGTGTGTTACTCTATCTTTGCTAAATAGTTCCTCATATCTTGATCTGCCTTTGTGGAAGTTTCTCCTCTACTGCTTTTTATTATTTGTTTCTTATTTTACTTTAATGGTAACATGTACTTGGTTATGATCACTACTACCCAGTGGCTCATACTACCCAGAGGCTCGTATATCTTAACAGTTGTTAAGTTCTAGCTGGTGCTAAGAAATGAAACTATGTGGTATTAAAAATAGTAATGTTTGGTCCCCACCCCCTGTACTCTAGAGATTTATATTGTATAAGTCTGTGATTACCCCCCCTAATAATACAATCATGTTTACTTGATTCAGGTGTAAAACGAGAATCATCACCTGTGTTTAATTAACTGATGAGGTTTCCATGTCATCGTCCTCTTGTGATCCATCTGGTATTTCAATGTCATCACACTTCTGTGAAAAGATGTTTTTGAACATGCATTAGTGTCAGAAAGAATGTCATTTCAGTAATGCAAACATGTAAAATTATATTCTGTAGGATTGACATTAATTTATTTAAATGACAATAAGTGTGATATACATAAATTATTTTGTTTTGGTTGAAATTAATGTATTTCAATGGTTTGCATATTTTCTTTAATTAATTCTTAGTAGTGTATCTTATCACAAACTTATCAGGACTCATTTACTGCATAGCTTTGCCAGCAGTTGCTGATATTTTGTATTAAACAAGAGCAGATCTAGGAAACTATTGCACTATGTTATACACTACCGAGTATTCAATGTCAGTGGTTGATGGATAAAGAACTTAACATACGACAATGTGCACAATTCTTATTCTCAATAAAGTACAAATGTTAGAAATTGCACTAAACTATACACTACCAAGTTTTCCATGCCAGTGGTTGATGGATAAAGAACGTAATGTAAGACAATGTGCACAATTCTTATTACCAAAAAGTACAAATGTTAGAAATTGACAGATGTGTAGTGATATGATAATTTGGAAGCATTATATTACATCACCAATATTAACATATTAACAAGGTGTCCATAATAATAATTACTGATTCACATTCACCCCAAGTAGCATGATTTATGATAGACAATAGAAATGGATTTAACTAAATTTTAAAAATGATGTCTCAAAATTATAATTATACAAAAGTGAAATGTAATTGGATATTTTAATAATACTTATTGGTAGCTTTGATTTCTATATTCTTAGATAATGATGTTGCAAATTAGTTATCATACCAAGTTATACTCAGTGCATATTTGAGAGGAGTATCATTATGCAGACCATCTTTTTTGTAAAGTAAAGGATCATATCTGCCACAGTATCTATGTGTCATATTTGTTACACTAGTTAATAACATGACAAGATAACTTTAAGTTTTACTGGCTTTTTTGATGGCTTGTAGCCATTGAAAAATAAATAATGTGAATTATAAAATTTTTTTTTATTATTAAATGAGTTTCCAGGTCTACAACAAATTTAGGGCTGTAAAGATATTATACGTATCAGAATACTTGCTAAAACTGTTGGATTTGCTGTCAGGGTTGTTTGATTTAAATCAGTGATTTAAAACATGATTTAAATCACTCCAAAAAAAAAAAAATCATTGATTTATGATTATTTTTTTTTTACTTCCGTTTTTTTTAATTGCTGATTTATATGAATTTAACACAAACAATTGTTTACAAGCATCAAGATCAACAAAGTTTTGTATGTTTTTTAATACAAAACACAAAGTGCGCACACTTGTGTAGCTGTATTGTCACCAGATAGCCTGATAGTCAAATATTTTATGACATTGTGTATGTTTGAGCTATTCCTTTCTGAATGCAGTGAAGCCACACAAACTTGTCTTTCAGAGGAAGTATCTTTTCACCAAAGAAGCCCTGAGTTAAAGTCCACTTATAGCTTGTGCTAGTTGTTACCAATTCAGTATGTTGACTCAGTTGTTTAATACTGTACCAGTTTGTATTCTGGTTAGAGACCCTTAGAGTACACAGAGCCCTGGACAGGTGCTAATCCACCCTCTCAGCAAACAATAATTACTACTGCTACAGCCACACAGACACACAGCATGCTTTCCTTTCCAAGACAGATTATGCAACTACAGGGGATGAGGCCTTGTGGACATTGTCTAATGTCTTTATATACGCAAATATCATGTACCCTCTGTTAAGACAAGAACCCAAATCGATTTGAATAGAACATGTTTGAAAGAGTTTACAAATTTAGACATCTATATAAATATCTATATACCAGATTTCAAAAAAATCAAATAAATCCGATTTAAATAAAAAAATCCGATTTTTTAAATTTTTAATAAAAATCATGATTTTTTTTCAACCCTGATTTGTTATAACTGATATAGTTATTATGTGTAGTATGTTTGCTGAGAGCATTTACAATAAGATGAGTGTGCACACACAATAAAAATGGGTATAGGTGATAAGTTGGCAAAACGTCAACCATCGACAATACACGTGATTAAATTTACAAAATAAGTCTTCAGCATGTTTAAAACAAGATATGCACCCATATCGTTGCTTCTATTAATGTAGTTTGACTACTATATCATATACATGTAAATAAATATATATTTATTATACAATTTTGCTGTAACTCATGTTGCATGATATTCAAAGTGGACACTGGTTTGGACAATGCATTTTATTTTAACCATATCTTCTGATTGAAACACACATTTCAGTAAATTCAGTGTATTTTTAAATAGGATTCCTAAAATTGTATATTTTGTGGAATAATGATTTCTAAATCATAATTGATGTGATGTTTAATTAATTACACAGTAAGAAATAAATTACAATTACGGCATCATTCCAGAACCTGAGTCGACTACATGTTGTAGATACATGAAATAAATCAATTACAATTATGGCATTATCTCAGAACCAGAATAAACTACTTGTTGTAGTCACATGAAAGAAAGTAATTACAATAATTACGTACGTCATCAATCCAGAACCTGGATCAACTACATGTTGTAGTTACATGACAGAAAGTAATTACAATTACAATAACCCTCAACAAATGTTAATCCATTGACTATCAACAAAGAATAAGCAGAGTTGATTTTTACTGAAATACTTACGAATACACATTATGGTCACATCCAAGAGGCAACGACCACTGATCTATATATATAAATCAGTGGCAACGACGCATTTCACAGACACCACCCAATGCCGGAAGTCGTTTCGCGATGTCGATTTACGACAAATAACATTTGTCAGAAGTAATCGAACTACACATCATTAATTAAACACACATTATACAAATTAATTAAACACATGTTTTCAGCAAATGTCAATATGCGCATCACTTTCAACTACATATACTGAGTATTTAGCGAATGTCACCATTTTTGCGACACGAACGCCAAGTCGAAGCGCGAAGACGAGAAGTCGGAGGCCAAGAACAAACACAAAAACGCATAATTTACACATTATTATAAAACATTGTACATTACTACGAAGCATATTACACAATGAACACGAAACTGTGACTCCTTATTCAATATAATATTATAGCAGGATTATTATCAGCATTTTTACCCGATCTGCCGAATGCGACAAATGTTGTTGCATTTTAAAATATACAAGGCTCTGAAAAAAACATGCTAAAAATCACAGAAAATTTTATTTATTTTGGAAATAATTACACATGCTATTTAATTTTCGGCTAAACTGTGTCCACAATCAATGATAATGGTAAACTCAAACGTATTAGTTGTGAAATAATACATCAGAACTTTAAGCAGACCGGCTCTGGTCTGTTTAAAACAGCGGTCTGCCTACCGCGGCGTGTGTGTGTGTGTGTGTGTGTGTGTGTGTGTGTGTGTGTGTGTGTGTGTGTGTGTGTGTGTGTGTGTGTGTGTGTGTGTGTGTGTGTGTGTGTGTGTGTGTGTGTGTGTGTGTGTGTGTGTGTGTGTGTGTGTGTGTGTGTGTGTGTGTGTGTGTGTGTGTGTGTGTGTGTGTGTGTGTGTGTGTGTGTGTGTGTGTGTGTGTGTGTGTGTGTGTGTGTGTGTGTGTGTGTGTGTGTGTGTGTGTGTGTGTGTGTGTGTGTGTGTGTGTGTGTGTGTGTGTGTGTGTGTGTGTGTGTGTGTGTGTGTGTGTGTGTGTGTGTGTGTGTGTGTGTGTGTGTGTGTGTGTGTGTGTGTGTGTGTGTGTGTGTGTGTGTGTGTGTGTGTGTGTGTGTGTGTGTGTGTGTGTGTGTGTGTGTGTGTGTGTGTGTGTGTGTGTGTGTGTGTGTGTGTGTGTGTGTGTGTGTGTGTGTGTGTGTGTGTGTGTGTGTGTGTGTGTGTGTGTGTGTGTGTGTGTGTGTGTGTGTGTGTGTGTGTGTGTGTGTGTGTGTGTGTGTGTGTGTGTGTGTGTGTGTGTGTGTGTGTGTGTGTGTGTGTGTGTGTGTGTGTGTGTGTGTGTGTGTGTGTGTGTGTGTGTGTGTGTGTGTGTGTGTGTGTGTGTGTGTGTGTGTGTGTGTGTGTGTGTGTGTGTGTGTGTGTGTGTGTGTGTGTGTGTGTGTGTGTGTGTGTGTGTGTGTGTGTGTGTGTGTGTGTGTGTGTGTGTGTGTGTGTGTGTGTGTGTGTGTGTGTGTGTGTGTGTGTGTGTGTGTGTGTGTGTGTGTGTGTGTGTGTGTGTGTGTGTGTGTGTGTGTGTGTGTGTGTGTGTGTGTGTGTGTGTGTGTGTGTGTGTGTGTGTGTGTGTGTGTGTGTGTGTGTGTGTGTGTGTGTGTGTGTGTGTGTGTGTGTGTGTGTGTGTGTGTGTGTGTGTGTGTGTGTGTGTGTGTGTGTGTGTGTGTGTGTGTGTGTGTGTGTGTGTGTGTGTGTGTGTGTGTGTGTGTGTGTGTGTGTGTGTGTGTGTGTGTGTGTGTGTGTGTGTGTGTGTGTGTGTGTGTGTGTGTGTGTGTGTGTGTGTGTGTGTGTGTGTGTGTGTGTGTGTGTGTGTGTGTGTGTGTGTGTGTGTGTGTGTGTGTGTGTGTGTGTGTGTGTGTGTGTGTGTGTGTGTGTGTGTGTGTGTGTGTGTGTGTGTGTGTGTGTGTGTGTGTGTGTGTGTGTGTGTGTGTGTGTGTGTGTGTGTGTGTGTGTGTTTGTGTAAGGTGTAAACCGAGGACATTGGCCAGAATACACACCTTCTAACTCGAGGTCCTACCGCCAACCGAGGACGTCCTCGGTTGGAAATAGTATTAAATCCTAGTCCAGGCACGTTTTTAAACGCCTACTAGTGGTTTCCTGTGTTAATTTGATGTAGACCTCGGTTAGCCGTTCAGAGCCTGTTTTTGTGTGAACTGTGTGTATAACTCTAGAGTCGGCGAAATCTGTCTTCACACACTCGCTTTGACGCGCGTCCTCGGTTCTACGGTGAATATTCTGGTCCGAAGCGTTGCTCGGCAACGTCGACATTTCACTGTGTGCGCGACACCCACGTCCCGTAATTTGTTTCTGATACTGCCATGACAAATTTACGAATTTCAGATAGCACTATATCAGATAGTTATTCGACGCTTTTGGTATTACGTACTTAAGATCTTCCACAAAATTTCTATATTCACGTCACCGATTCGATTCGGCTGGCGTCGGTATGTAAATATGAATTCGGAGAGAGACAGTAGTTAACATGAAATCCCACAAGATACTTCATTGACATGCCCGATATTAAGATGGCATCCGCTACGCATTGTTTGGACTCGAAGCTTTTGGCATGTTCTTAATATCAATATTTTAAAACAATATTTATCAAATTACAAATTAACATCTACAACGAAGCAGCACATGGCAAAATATATGCCTCACATCTGACAGATTCTATATTTCTTGTTACACTGTGCTTTCATACATACGCAAAACGTAAAACGTGTCAACCGAGGACATTGGCCAGAATACACACCTGCTAACCGAGGTCCTACCGCCTATTTGATGTAGACCACGGTTAGCCGTTCAGAGCCTGGTTTTGTGTGAACTGTTTAGATATATATGACTCTCGAGTCGGCAAAATCTCTCTTCAAACACTTGCTTTGACGCACGTCTCGATGCAGTTGCACCTGACCGATTCCTTTTAGATCTGACCGATATAGTTGCATCTGCACTGTAGTTGTATCTGAATAACTAATTCGACACGAAAAGTAACATCTAAGGAAATTCGGTGTACTAAGTATTAATACAAAATATTTGA
Source organism: Lamellibrachia satsuma (assembly GCA_033239005.1). Classification (NCBI taxonomy): domain Eukaryota; kingdom Metazoa; phylum Annelida; class Polychaeta; order Sabellida; family Siboglinidae; genus Lamellibrachia; species Lamellibrachia satsuma. The sequence continues at coordinate 252,130 of BSQZ01000137.1, forward strand.
ATTTATAGCCCAAGTCCTATCATTTTTATCAGGAGCGACTCTGATACTGCCATGTCATATTTACGCATCTTGGATAGCGACGCTTTTTGGTATTAGGTATTCGTCTTGTGAATGAAGTGTCAGCAAAGATATTCCACAAAATACTATATTCACCTCACGGACGTAATTTTCGGCTGGCATAGGTATGCAAATATGAATTCGGAGAGAGGCAATACTTAACATGAAATCCCACAAGGTGCTTCATTGACATGCTAAATACAAAGGTGGCACTCGCTACGCATTGTTTAGACTCGAAGCTTTTGGCAAGTTCTTAGTATCAATGTATTTTTGTCATTAACATAACCATTTTAATGTATGTATAAATTTTGTACTGAAATTCCAATATGTACGTATCATTTGTTTAATAAACGTTTAATACGTTATTTATTAATTCATTACATATTAATATCTTCAACAGTGCACCACAGGGCAAAATATATGCCTCACATCTGACAGATTCAATATTTCTTATAACACTGTGCTTTCATACATACGCAAAACGTGTCAACCGAGGACATTGGCCAGAATACACACCCGTTAACCGAGGTCCTACGACCTATTTGATGTAGACCACGGTTAGCCGTTCAGAGCCTGGTTTTGTGTGAAATGTGTAGGTATATATATATGACTCTCTAGTCGGCAAAATCTCTCTTCAAACACTAGCTTTGACGCGCGTCACAATGCAATTGCATCTGACCGATTCCTGTAGATCTGACCGATGCAGTTGCATCTGAACTGCAGTTGTATCTGAACTGCAGTTGTACGATGTAACTGAACTACAGTTGTATCTGAATAGTTTATCCGACAAGACAAGTAACATATAAGGAAAGTCAGTGTACTATACGAATTGTTACAAAATGTGTGAATTTATAACCCACTTCCGGTAATTTTATCAGGCGCGATCCTGATACAGCCATGACACATTTACGAATCTTGGATACAGCGCCGTTATTCGACGCTTTTTGTATTACGTATTCGTCTTATGAATGAAGTATCAGCAAACATCTTCTACAAAATAATATATTCACGTCACAGACGTAATTTTCGGCTGGCGTCGGTATGCAGATATGATTTCGGAGAGAGGCAGTACTTCACATAAAATCCCACATGCCAAATACTAAGATGGCGTCCCGTACGCATTGTTTAGACTCGAAGCTTTTGGCATGTTCTCAGTATCAACGTATGTTTGCCATTAATAAAACAATATTAATGTATGTATAAATTGTGTACTGAAAGTTCTATTATGTACGTATCATTTGTTTAATACAGTATTTATTGTTTCGTTACAAATTAACATCTTCGACGGTGCAGCACAGTGCAAAATTTATGCCTCAGATCTGACAGATTCAATATTTCTTATTACACTGTGCTTTCATATATACGCAAACGTAAAATGTGTCAACCGAGGACATTGGCCAGAATACATGCCTGGTAGCTGAGATCCTACAGCCTATTTGATGTAGACCACGGTTAGCCGTTCAGAGCCTGGTTTTGTGTGTGACTCTCGAGTCGGCAAAAATCTGTCTTCAAACATTCGCTTTGACGCACGTCCCGAAGAAGTTGTATCTGACCGATTCCTTTTAGATCTGGCCGATGCATTTGCATCTGAACTGCAGTTTTATCTTTTAGTTTATTCGATAAGATAATAACATATAAGGAAATTCAATGTACTACGAATTAATACAAAATGTATGAATTTATAAATAAATTCTGGTCCGAACCAGCATCACCATTTCAGTGTTACACGACAAGGAAGAATGCGCGACACTCACGTCTCATAATCTTCTATCTAAGAATTATACACAAAGCGACACGTCACGATGCAGCTGCATATGACCGATGCCTTTTGGATCTGACCGATGCAGTTGCATCTGCACTGCATCTTTCTGGATCGGGAGAAAAATCAAGTAACAAGGAAATTCAGTGCACGACGAATTAATACAAAATGTGTGAATTTATAACCCACGTCCGTAATTTTTATCAGGAGCGACTCTGGTACTGCCATGACACATTTACGACGGAGCAAGAACTGTGAACTACGTGAAATGCAGTCAATTAAGGCGAGAATCAAGTGTTGTCAGATCTTATCTGGCTGCTAATGGCATCCCTGGTGTGCGATGTAGGCTGAATACCGTCGGCTGGTCACTGGAAGGTGCAATAAAATTAACCAGGCTAGTTGATAGATTCTAGGGATTTGATGCTGATGGGAGTATTTAAATGTACAAGAATACTAAGCTTATTTGAGGGGAAGCAGGCAAGGATCTCAACCTTCCACTCTCCCTGAGGAAGGAGGCAAGGGTCTCAATCTTCCACTTTCCTCTGAGCGGAGGGAGGCAAGGGTATCAACCTCCCACTCTCCTCTGACGGGAGGGAGGCAATGTTCTCAACTTCCCACTTTCCCCTGAGGAAGGAGGCAAGGGTCTCAACCTACCACTCTCCTCTGAGGAGGGAGGCAGGGTCTCAATCTTCCACTTTCCTCTGAGCGGAGGAGGCAAGGGTATCAACCTCCCACTCTCCTCTGACGGGAGGAGGCAATGTTCTCAACTTCCCACTTTCCCTGAGGAAGGAGGCAAGGGTCTCAACCTACCACTCTCCTCTGAGGGAGGGAGGCAGGGGTCTCAATCTTCCACTTTCCTCTGAGCGGAGGGAGGCAAGGGTATCTACCTTCTACTTTCCTCTGAAGGGAAGGGGCAAGCGTCTTAACCTTCCACTTTCCCCTGGGCGGAGGGAGGCAAGGGTCTTTACCTCCCACTCTCCTCTGAGGGGATCGAGGCAAGGGTCTTAACCTCCCACTTTCTGAGGGGAAAGAGGCAAGGGTCTCAACCTTCCGCTTCCCTCTCAGCGAAGGGAGGCAAGGGTCTCAACCTTTCGCTTTTTTCTGAAGGGAAGGAGGCAAGGGTCTCAGTCTATATAAAATATATATATATATATATATATATATATATATATATATATATATATATATATATATATATATATATATATATAGACTGAGACCCTTGCCTCCTTCCTTCAAAAAGCATTCAATACATTCAATATATATATATATATATATATATATATATATATATATATATATATATATTTATATATATATATATTTTTTTAACATAATATATATATATATATATATATATATATATGAATGTTAAAAAAATATTAAATTTCCGTTCTTGTTTTGTAAAATCATGATGTTTTTCTTACGAAACTTGATGCCCGTTGGTGTTCCTGGCGTCATTGTTTTCAGTTTGCATCATCGGGGTTCGGGATTGTTTGTCCCTGTATCTTTAGGGTCCTCGATGTTGTGCTGTGCCGGTGGGGTTGTGCGAGCATCCAGACTAGTGTTCGTCGAGCCTGTCTGATAGAATACCCCTATTGCTCCCTGGCCTGTCGGCGGCGCGGAGGGTGAAATAAACGTCGCCGGATTCCCGTAATTTAAGTGTAGCCCGCCCTTATAAAATGTTTGTCAATTTTATATTCAAACATACTCATACTGATGGCATTAACACAATTAGTAGATAATCTGTTCAGGACTGTTCCATTCATTTATCGGCCACTTGGAGAACTAGTATGTTTTTAATGCAATCTACACCATTCTTTTACTAACGCTATTTGAATACCCTTTGAAGCCGCAATGCCACATCAAGCATCGCAACTCTACTGACCGGGAGTCAACCGAAAATCACCCTCTACCTCCCGCCTCCCGTCCAACACTGTAAATCTTCCCGAAATGTCAGCAGGGCTCCCGCTCAGCACTACATTAATAACAGTAATAATTATTATAATAATTACAACGGCAGAGCGCATACCTTCGCTATGCAGAACAGTTCGCCAGTTGGAACAGACTCATGAATGTGAGATAAACCGCCCTTTCATCTGTTTATATTGCTTCAGGTTTGTATTATGAATGGCATTTACTAAAGTAAAAATCGTGAAATTTCAGAGGAAACTTATGTTTGATAAATTTGGCGCTCTACCCTAATCCTGGAAATCTCCCGGATGCAATGTTCAAAAGGTTGGGATGCATGCCACATTGCTATGATACTCCAGGCCTCGGTTACGTGGAAAATAAATAAAGACTTAAAGACGTCTAGAGTCTTAGGGCAACAGAACACAACAAATCCGCATGTTGGAGGGGAAACCACCTCCCGAACCCTCCACCGCGCGGCGTTGTCACATATTATCTGCTACTTTTGCGTTTACAAATGTTTGCATGCATGCAATTACACAAAATAATCAGTTAATTAGTAATAGTTAGTTACTCCTTACAGACATTGGATGGGAAAACCCCCAAACAAGAACAGTCAGAAGATTCTGCATATTATATAAGAAAGGACACACCTTGATAGATATGTAGATATATTAATACACCATACACACGACTAGATGTTCGCGAAAGCATACCAACCAGTTTCTCCAAATTAGACACCAACACAATTGGAAATAGTTCCTTTTTCCATACAAGTGAAATACCCACTTCCTCTTCTCCATGCTCAATCTTTATATACCTAAGCAAATTGCAATGCTTTTCGAATTCTTGCTTGTTTGTTCTTTTGCTTGTTTAGCAATTTGGGAAGAATGTAAGGGGTAGGGTTTGGGTGGTTGACACCTGGTCGTGCAATAAGGCTGTTGAGTAACATGTGGGTAGGGATATATTATTTGAATTTGGGCGGTGTTTAACTTGAGGTTTTTCGATTTAGTTTATATGATTACCTATGTGATAATCAATTAATTCAATTTCGAATCTCTTGAAGTTTTACTCTCATTTGATGGTATATTTTGCTATCAACATATTCTCCTACAGTGACAATGTATGTTACAATGCTGCCAGTGACATTGACACTGAACGTGTGCATTAATACGGTTAACAAAGGCAAATATATAACTCAACTGCGCCATATTCAGGGAACCAATTTTAACACACATCTGAACATTTTTTTAAATTGCGGCTAATAATGTTTCCTTATACTTCCTGTGATCCTTACGATAAGAAGATTGTCTTAGCAAATTACGCATTTAATGGCATGCTTAACGCCCTCCTAAGTGTTACACCAACCCCCATGGAGTAACTCAGTTGCATTTGTAATCTGATATGCGTGCGCGTTCCGGCAAAGCGCTTGTTATACTCACGTGCCTGACCGACGACAGTTCGATATCACATTCCACTCTCTCGTCCGGCGATTAAAACAGACCTGTCACATTTGTTTGGTTGAAGTCGGCATTTTATCTTAAATTTGTGTATAAATCCGTACAGCATTTTCATTGCTTTACCGCCCTTATGAAAATATGCCATCGTATTCCATGTTAAAATACCATATTGTTTTATAAAAGGTAAACCATGGTATACCATGCAATTACAATACACAACATATAAAAAAACGTGGTCTACCACAGTTTACCACGTAATGTCATGGTATACCACTGTATTACATGCAATACCATGTAATATCATGGTATACCATGCATTCCTACTCCGACTGAGTGTCAACATTTATCAGGCTACAAAATATACCTACATAAGAAAACTCCGCTAGGTTTTGTCCGAAATCTGCGTAGGATCAAACGAATTTGCTCTTTCACAGCCACTGTAAGTTTGTCATTGCATGTTAAAATAAAGGTAAGTTCGCTATATACTAAAGAGTAGCATGTCTTCCTCTTAGCTTAGAATAACTTCTTAAATATAAGGCAAAAACAGAAATTATTCCTCGTGAGCAATCACGCAAATGTTGATAGCCTATACGTGCAATTGTATTGACACAATGTGATCCTGTACAATATATTTCTCTCAACTGGCAATATGTATGACAGGTTCATACAAAGGGTTCATATAAATCGGGAATGCCCAAACCTCTTGATTGCTGCTGGTTTGCACACATGCTAAACTACACAGCCTTTACGTCTTTACGCCTACATTTCGTAGTCATAACAACTAACTGGTTGGCGCATCTTGTTTTTAATACATACCGTTAATCATGGTCCACAAAAGGTGGCCAAATTATTGTAGGCCCTACTTGACCTTAGTTTCAGCCAACTCTCTGCGTACCCCCGGAAAACCTCTCGCTTATCCGGGGCTACGCGTACCCCAGGTTGGGAATCGCTGGTTCACAACATAAAGCCAAAACTTTACCAGTTTGTCATTTCGACTCAAGAATACTGTACACTACCAACGAACTTCCGAGTCTAAACTTCGTCTGACTGACGCCATTTTAGTATAGGGAGTGTCACTGAAATTGTGCATTGTGGGATTGAAATTAAGTATCCCCTCTCCCCGAGTTCATATTTACATGCCGACAACAACTGAATGTAACGTCAGTCACGTGTCAGACTTTATTATTCATAAGATGATGACGCAATATCAAGTAGGCGTCGAATTATAAATACTCGCATACGAAAGAAAAACGGCGCTATACACGATTTCTATAAACTTGTCTCGCCAGTATCAGAACCACTCCACTGTTTACGGCATTGAAGAAAATCACAGGACACAGGTGTTGCTCAGTCTTCAGTGTTACGCAACAAAAGTAAACGCAAGTGTATCGCGAAATCGCGTCCTGCATGGCTCAAACCCTGTTATCGATCTAATTTAAGCAACGTCTTCACCATTTCCCCGAAAAAGCTACTGGACTGAATATTCAAACAATTGACGCAATTATAAATACACTGTCTCATACAACTAATTCCTGCATAACATATATTTAGTGCACAGTGTGCCGTGCATCAATCTATATATACACAAGTCCGCATATGGATAGTAACCAACACAGAATGTGTGTATGGTGTGCGTCCTCGTTCTGAATGTACAGAGTCCGGTGATTAAAAATTATGATTTATTAAAAAATACACTGTTTTTCATATCACTAACATGAATGCTTACATATGATAACACAATAACTATGTCGGTCTGTTATTAACAAAGTCCCCGGTTGGCGGGATCTACTCCGGTGTCCTCGGTTGGCACCATAAACGTGTATGTGTGTGTGTGTGTGTGTGTGTGTGTGTGTGTGTGTGTGTGTGTGTGTGTGTGTGTGTGTGTGTGTGTGTGTGTGTGTGTGTGTGTGTGTGTGTGTGTGTGTGTGTGTGTGTGTGTGTGTGTGTGTGTGTGTGTGTGTGTGTGTGTGTGTGTGTGTGTGTGTGTGTGTGTGTGTGTGTGTGTGTGTGTGTGTGTGTGTGTGTGTGTGTGTGTGTGTGTGTGTGTGTGTGTGTGTGTGTGTGTGTGTGTGTGTGTGTGTGTGTGTGTGTGTGTGTGTGTGTGTGTGTGTGTGTGTGTGTGTGTGTGTGTGTGTGTGTGTGTGTGTGTGTGTGTGTGTGTGTGTGTGTGTGTGTGTGTGTGTGTGTGTGTGTGTGTGTGTGTGTGTGTGTGTGTGTGTGTGTGTGTGTGTGTGTGTGTGTGTGTGTGTGTGTGTGTGTGTGTGTGTGTGTGTGTGTGTGTGTGTGTGTGTGTGTGTGTGTGTGTGTGTGTGTGTGTGTGTGTGTGTGTGTGTGTGTGTGTGTGTGTGTGTGTGTGTGTGTGTGTGTGTGTGTGTGTGTGTGTGTGTGTGTGTGTGTGTGTGTGTGTGTGTGTGTGTGTGTGTGTGTGTGTGTGTGTGTGTGTGTGTGTGTGTGTGTGTGTGTGTGTGTGTGTGTGTGTGTGTGTGTGTGTGTGTGTGTGTGTGTGTGTGTGTGTGTGTGTGTGTGTGTGTGTGTGTGTGTGTGTGTGTGTGTGTGTGTGTGTGTGTGTGTGTGTGTGTGTGTGTGTGTGTGTGTGTGTGTGTGTGTGTGTGTGTGTGTGTGTGTGTGTGTGTGTGTGTGTGTGTGTGTGTGTGTGTGTGTGTGTGTGTGTGTGTGTGTGTGTGTGTGTGTGTGTGTGTGTGTGTGTGTGTGTGTGTGTGTGTGTGTGTGTGTGTGTGTGTGTGTGTGTGTGTGTGTGTGTGTGTGTGTGTGTGTGTGTGTGTGTGTGTGTGTGTGTGTGTGTGTGTGTGTGTGTGTGTGTGTGTGTGTGTGTGTGTGTGTGTGTGTGTGTGTGTGTGTGTGTGTGTGTGTGTGTGTGTGTGTGTGTGTGTGTGTGTGTGTGTGTGTGTGTGTGTGTGTGTGTGTGTGTGTGTGTGTGTGTGTGTGTGTGTGTGTGTGTGTGTGTGTGTGTGTGTGTGTGTGTGTGTGTGTCTTTCGCTTAACTAGCTAATCATTGGCATTCTCCACGAACAGGTGTTTTACTCGGCTAGGCTATGTAAGGGGAATTGCCGTGGTTCTCTAGTTGAGTGGACAGCAATGCCCATTGTTGGGATACAACCGTTTACTATAATGCAAATTAAAGGGCATTGCCAATTACCAACCACAGTAAGTCTTTCCTTCGCTACACAAACCAAACTCAGTGCAGCGGACTCCAATATACAACACATCCACCTACGGCGCTTAATGAACCAACAGTACGTTATACGTCATTCGCGAGTATGTAAATTATGCGTGCTTTAATTTTTTTTTAGGAAATAAGGAAATGTGTGAAGGAAGGAATCGTTCCGAAATTGTGACGTGATGGGCGCTCTAAGACTATTACCAGTCGCACGGAAATGTGCACAGAACCTCAAGGACAAAAACAGGGAGGAGGAAGCGAGCTCACATGGAGACACTGACGACTTGGTGCGGGCGACGTGCTTGGCGAATTGGGCAGTGTGCGTGCGTGCGTGCGTGCGTGCGTGCCACCGAGCTACATGCATATATATGTGTGTGTGTGTGTGTGTGTGTGTGTGTGTGTGTGTGTGTGTGTGTGTGTGTGTGTGTGTGTGTGTGTGTGTGTGTGTGTGTGTGTGTGTGTGTGTGTGTGTGTGTGTGTGTGTGTGTGTGTGTGTGTGTGTGTGTGTGTGTGTGTGTGTGTGTGTGTGTGTGTGTGTGTGTGTGTGTGTGTGTGTGTGTGTGTGTGTGTGTGTGTGTGTGTGTGTGTGTGTGTTTGTGTAAGGTGTAAACCGAGGACATTGGCCAGAATACACACCTTCTAACCGAGGTCCTACCGCCAACCGAGGACGTCCTCGGTTGGAAATAGTATTAAATCCTAGTCCAGGCACGTTTTTAAACGCCTACTAGTGGTTTCCTGTGTTAATTTGATGTAGACCTCGGTTAGCCGTTCAGAGCCTGTTTTTGTGTGAACTGTGTGTATAACTCTAGAGTCGGCGAAATCTGTCTTCACACACTCGCTTTGACGCGCGTCCTCGGTTCTACGGTGAATATTCTGGTCCGAAGCGTTGCTCGGCAACGTCGACATTTCACTGTGTGCGCGACACCCAAGTCCCGTAATTTGTTTTTGATACTGCCATGACAAATTTACGAATTTCAGATAGCACTATATCAGATAGTTATTCGACGCTTTTGGTATTACGTACTTAAGATCTTCCACAAAATACTATATTCACGTCACCGACGTCAGAGTCGGCTGGCGTCGGTATGTAAATATGAATTCGGAGAGAGACAGTAGTTAACATGAAATCCCACAAGATACTTCATTGACATGCCCGATATTAAGATGGCATCCGCTACGCATTGTTTGGACTCGAAGCTTTTGGCATGTTCTTAATATCAATATTTTAAAACAATATTTATCAAATTACAAATTAACATCTACAACGAAGCAGCACATGGCAAAATATATGCCTCACATCTGACAGATTCTATATTTCTTGTTACACTGTGCTTTCATACATACGCAAAACGTAAAACGTGTCAACCGAGGACATTGGCCAGAATACACACCTGCTAACCGAGGTCCTACCGCCTATTTGATGTAGACCACGGTTAGCCGTTCAGAGCCTGGTTTTGTGTGAACTGTTTAGATATATATGACTCTCGAGTCGGCAAAATCTCTCTTCAAACACTTGCTTTGACGCACGTCTCGATGCAGTTGCACCTGACCGATTCCTTTTAGATCTGACCGATATAGTTGCATCTGCACTGTAGTTGTATCTGAATAACTAATTCGACAAGAAAAGTAACATCTAAGGAAATTCGGTGTACTAAGTATTAATACAAAATATTTGAATTTATAGCCCAAGTCCTATCATTTTTATCAGGAGCGACTCTGATACTGCCATGTCATATTTACGCATCTTGGATAGCGACGCTATTTGGTATTAGGTATTCGTCTTGTGAATGAAGTGTCAGCAAAGATATTCCACAAAATACTATATTCACCTCACGGACGTAATTTTCGGCTGGCATAGGTATGCAAATATGAATTCGGAGAGAGGCAATACTTAACATGAAATCCCACAAGGTGCTTCATTGACATGCTAAATACAAAGGTCGCACTCGCTACGCATTGTTTAGACTCGAAGCTTTTGGCAAGTTCTTAGTATCAATGTATTTTTGTCATTAACATAACCATTTTAATGTATGTATAAATTTTTTACTGAAATTCCAATATGTACGTATCATTTGTTTAATAAACGTTTAATACGTTATTTATTAATTCATTACATATTAATATCTTCAACAGTGCACCACAGGGCAAAATATATGCCTCACATCTGACAGATTCAATATTTCTTATAACACTGTGCTTTCATACATACGCAAAACGTGTCAACCGAGGACATTGGCCAGAATACACACCCGTTAACCGAGGTCCTACGACCTATTTGATGTAGACCACGGTTAGCCGTTCAGAGCCTGGTTTTGTGTGAAATGTGTAGGTATATATATATGACTCTCTAGTCGGCAAAATCTCTCTTCAAACACTAGCTTTGACGCGCGTCACAATGCAATTGCCTCTGACCGATTCCTGTAGATCTGACCGATGCAGTTGCATCTGAACTGCAGTTGTATCTGAACTGCAGTTGTACGATGTAACTGAACTACAGTTGTATCTGAATAGTTTATCCGACAAGACAACTAACATATAAGGAAAGTCAGTGTACTATACGAATTGTTACAAAATGTGTGAATTTATAACCCACTTCCGGTAATTTTTATCAGGCGCGATCCTGATACAGCCATGACACATTTACGAATCTTGGATACAGCGCCGTTATTCGACGCTTTTTTGTATTACGTATTCGTCTTATGAATGAAGTATCAGCAAACATCTTCTACAAAATAATATATTCACGTCACCGACGTAATTTTCGGCTGGCGTCGGTATGCAGATATGATTTCGGAGAGAGGCAGTACTTCACATAAAATCCCACATGCCAAATACTAAGATGGCGTCCCGTACGCATTGTTTAGACTCGAAGCTTTTGGCATGTTCTCAGTATCAACGTATGTTTGCCATTAATAAAACAATATTAATGTATGTATAAATTGTGTACTGAAAGTTCTATTATGTACGTATCATTTGTTTAATACATTATTTATTGTTTCGTTACAAATTAACATCTTCGACGGTGCAGCACAGTGCAAAATTTATGCCTCAGATCTGACAGATTCAATATTTCTTATTACACTGTGCTTTCATATATACGCAAACGTAAAATGTGTCAACCGAGGACATTGGACATCCTACAGCCTATTTGATGTAGACCACGGTTAGCCGTTCAGAGCCTGGTTTTGTGTGTGACTCTCGAGTCGGCAAAAATCTGTCTTCAAACATTCGCTTTGACGCACGTCCCGAAGAAGTTGTATCTGACCGATTCCTTTTAGATCTGGCCGATGCATTTGCATCTGAACTGCAGTTTTATCTTTTTAGTTTATTCGATAAGATAATAACATATAAGGAAATTCAATGTACTACGAATTAATACAAAATGTATGAATTTATAAATAAATTCTGGTCCGAACCAGCATCACCATTTCAGTGTTACACGACAAGGAAGAATGCGCGACACTCACGTCTCATAATCTTCTATCTAAGAATTATACACAAAGCGACACGTCACGATGCAGCTGCATATGACCGATGCCTTTTGGATCTGACCGATGCAGTTGCATCTGCACTGCATCTTTCTGGATCGGGAGAAAAATCAAGTAACAAGGAAATTCAGTGCACGACGAATTAATACAAAATGTGTGAATTTATAACCCACGTCCGTAATTTTTATCAGGAGCGACTCTGGTACTGCCATGACACATTTACGACGGAGCAAGAACTGTGAACTACGTGAAATGCAGTCAATTAAGGCGAGAATCAAGTGTTGTCAGATCTTATCTGGCTGCTAATGGCATCCCTGGTGTGCGATGTAGGCTGAATACCGTCGGCTGGTCACTGGAAGGTGCAATAAAATTAACCAGGCTAGTTGATAGATTCTAGGGATTTGATGCTGATGGGAGTATTTAAATGTACAAGAATACTAAGCTTATCTGAGGGGAAGCAGGCAAGGATCTCAACCTTCCACTCTCCCCTGAGGGGAAGGAGGCAAGGGTCTCAATCTTCCACTTTCCTCTGAGCGGAGGGAGGCAAGGGTATCTACCTTCTACTTTCCTCTGAAGGGAAGGGGGCAAGCGTCTTAACCTTCCACTTTCCCCTGGGCGGAGGGAGGCAAGGGTCTTTACCTCCCACTCTCCTCTGAGGGGAGCGAGGCAAGGGTCTTAACCTCCCACTTTCTGAGGGGAAAGAGGCAAGGGTCTCAACCTTCCGCTTCCCTCTCAGCGAAGGGAGGCAAGGGTCTCAACCTTTCGCTTTTTTCTGAAGGGAAGGAGGCAAGGGTCTCAGTCTATATATAATATATATATATATATATATATATATTTTTTTTTTTTTAACATTCAATATATATATATATATATATATATTGAATGTTAAAAAAATATTAAATTTCCGTTCTTGTTTTGTAAAATCATGATGTTTTTCTTACGAAACTTGATGCCCGTTGGTGTTCCTGGCGTCATTGTTTTCAGTTTGCATCATCGGGGGTTCGGGATTGTTTGTCCCTGTATCTTTAGGGTCCTCGATGTTGTGCTGTGCCGGTGGGGTTGTGCGAACATCCAGACTAGTGTTCGTCGAGCCTGTCTGATAGAATACCCCTATTGCTCCCTGGCCTGTCGGCGGCGCGGAGGGTGAAATAAACGTCGCCGGATTCCCGTAATTTAAGTGTAGCCCGCCCTTATAAAATGTTTGTCAATTTTATATTCAAACATACTCATACTGATGGCATTAACACAATTAGTAGATAATCTGTTCAGGACTGTTCCATTCATTTATCGGCCACTTGGAGAACTAGTATGTTTTTAATGCAATCTACACCATTCTTTTACTAACGCTATTTGAATACCCTTTGAAGCCGCAATGCCACATCAAGCATCGCAACTCTACTGACCGGGAGTCAACCGAAAATCACCCTCTACCTCCCGCCTCCCGTCCAACACTGTAAATCTTCCCGAAATGTCAGCAGGGCTCCCGCTCAGCACTACATTAATAACAGTAATGATTATTATAATAATTACAACGGCAGAGCGCATACCTTCGCTATGCAGAACAGTTCGCCAGTTGGAACAGACTCATGAATGTGAGATAAACCGCCCTTTCATCTGTTTATATTGCTTCAGGTTTGTATTATGAATGGCATTTACTAAAGTAAAAATCGTGAAATTTCAGAGGAAACTTATGTTTGATAAATTTGGCGCTCTACCCTAATCCTGGAAATCTCCCGGATGCAATGTTCAAAAGGTTGGGATGCATGCCACATTGCTATGATACTCCAGGCTGCGGTTACGTGGAAAATAAATAAAGACTTAAAGACGTCTAGAGTCTTAGGGCAACAGAACACAACAAATCCGCATGTTGGAGGAAACCACCTCCCGAACCCTCCACCGCGCGGCGTTGTCACATATTATCTGCTACTTTTGCGTTTACAAATGTTTGCATGCATGCAATTACACAAAATAATCAGTTAATTAGTAATAGTTAGTTACTCCGTACAGACATTGGATGGGAAAACCCCAAACAAGAACAGTCAGAAGATTCTGCATATTATATAAGAAAGGACACACCTTGATAGATATGTAGATATATTAATACACCATACACACTACTAGATGTTCGCGAAAGCATACCAACCAGTTTCTCCAAATTAGACACCAACACAATTGGAAATAGTTCCTTTTTCCATACGAGTGAAATACCCACTTCCTCTTCTCCATGCTCAATCTTTATATACCTAAGCAAACTGCAATGCTTTTCGAATTCTTGCTTGTTTGTTCTTTTGCTTGTTTAGCAATTTGGGAAGAATGTAAGGGGTAGGGTTTGGGTGGTTGACACCTGGTCGTGCAATAAGGCTGTTGAGTAACATGTGGGTAGGGATATATTATTTGAATTTGGGCGGTGTTTAACTTGAGGTTTTTCGATTTAGTTTATATGATTACCTATGTGATAATCAATTAATTCAATTTCGAATCTCTTGAAGTTTTACTCTCATTTGATGGTATATTTTGCTATCAACATATTCTCCTACAGTGACAATGTATGTTACAATGCTGCCAGTGACATTGACACTGAACGTGTGCATTAATACGGTTAACAAAGGCAAATATATAACTCAACTGCGCCATATTCAGGGAACCAATTTTAACACACATCTGAAAATTTTTTTTTAAATTGCGGCTAATAATGTTTCCTTATACTTCCTGTGATCCTTACGATAAGAAGATTGTCTTAGCAAATTACGCATTTAATGGCATGCTTAACGCCCTCCTAAGTGTTACACCAACCCCCATGGAGTAACTCAGTTGCATTTGTAATCTGATATGCGTGCGCGTTCCGGCAAAGCGCTTGTTATACTCACGTGCCTGACCGACGACAGTTCGATATCACATTCCACTCTCTCGTCCGGCGATTAAAACAGACCTGTCACATTTGTTTGGTTGAAGTCGGCATTTTATCTTAAATTTGTGTATAAATCCGTACAGCATTTTCATTGCTTTACCGCCCTTATGAAAATATGCCATCGTATTCCATGTTAAAATACCATATTGTTTTATAAAAGGTAAACCATGGTATACCATGCAATTACAATACACAACATATAAAAAAACGTGGTCTACCACAGTTTACCACGTAATGTCATGGTATACCACTGTATTACATGCAATACCATGTAATATCATGGTATACCATGCATTCCTACTCCGACTGAGTGTCAACATTTATCAGGCTACAAAATATACCTACATAAGAAAACTCCGCTAGGTTTTGTCCGAAATCTGCGTAGGATCAAACGAATTTGCTCTTTCACAGCCACTGTAAGTTTGTCATTGCATGTTAAAATAAAGGTAAGTTCGCTATATACTAAAGAGTAGCATGTCTTCCTCTTAGCTTAGAATAACTTCTTAAATATAAGGCAAAAACAGCAGAAATTATTCCTCGTGAGCAATCACGCAAATGTTGATAGCCTATACGTGCAATTGTATTGACACAATGTGATCCTGTACAATATATTTCTCTCAACTGGCAATATGTATGACAGGTTCATACAAAGGGTTCATATAAATCGGGAATACCCATACCTCTTGATTGCTGCTGGGTTGCACACATGCTAAACTACACAGCCTTTACGTCTTTACGCCTACATTTCGTAGTCATAACAACTAACTGGTTGGCGCATCTTGATTTTAATACATACCGTTAATCATGGTCCACAAAAGGTGGCCAAATTATTGTAGGCCCTACTTGACCTTAGTTTCAGCCAACTCTCTGCGTACCCCCGGAAAACCTCTCGCTTATCCGGGGCTACGCGTACTCCAGGTTGGGAATCGCTGGTTCACAACATAAAGCCAAAACTTTACCAGTTTGTCATTTCGACTCAAGAATACTGTACACTACCAACGAACTTCCGAGTCTAAACTTCGTCTGACTGACGCCATTTTAGTATAGGGAGTGTCACTGAAATTGTGCATTGTGGGATTGAAATTAAGTATCCCCTCTCCCCGAGTTCATATTTACATGCCGACAACAACTGAATGTAACGTCAGTCGCGTGTCAGACTTTATTATTCATAAGATGATGACGCAATATCAAGTAGGCGTCGCATTATAAATACTCGCATACGAAAGAAAAACGGCGCTATACACGATTTCTAAACTTGTCTCGGCAGTATCAGAACCACTCCACTGTTTACGGCATTGACGAAAATCACGGGACACAGGTGTTGCTCAGTCTTCAGTGTTACGCGACAAAGGTAAACGCAAGTGTATCGCGAAATCGCGTCCTGTATGGCTCAAACCATGTTATCGATCTAATTTAAGCAACGTCTTCACCATTTCCCCAATAAAGCTACTGGACTGAATATTCAAACAATTGACGCAATTATAAATACACTGTCTCATACAACTAATTCCTGCATAACATATATTTAGTGCACGGTGTGCCGTGCATCAACCTATATATACACAAGTCCGCATATGGATAGTAACCAACACAGACTGTGTGTATGGTGTGCGTCCTCGTTCTGAATGTACAGAGTCCGGTGATTAAAAATTATGATTTATTAAAAAATACACTGTTTTTTATATCACTAACATGAATGCTTACATATGATAACCCAATAACTATGTCGGTCTGTTATTAACAAAGTCCCCGGTTGGCGGGATCTACTCCGGTGTCCTCGGTTGGCACCATAAACGTGTATGTGTGTGTGTGTGTGTGTGTGTGTGTGTGTGTGTGTGTGTGTGTGTGTGTGTGTGTGTGTGTGTGTGTGTGTGTGTGTGTGTGTGTGTGTGTGTGTGTGTGTGTGTGTGTGTGTGTGTGTGTGTGTGTGTGTGTGTGTGTGTGTGTGTGTGTGTGTGTGTGTGTGTGTGTGTGTGTGTGTGTGTGTGTGTGTGTGTGTGTGTGTGTGTGTGTGTGTGTGTGTGTGTGTGTGTGTGTGTGTGTGTGTGTGTGTGTGTGTGTGTGTGTGTGTGTGTGTGTGTGTGTGTGTGTGTGTGTGTGTGTGTGTGTGTGTGTGTGTGTGTGTGTGTGTGTGTGTGTGTGTGTGTGTGTGTGTGTGTGTGTGTGTGTGTGTGTGTGTGTGTGTGTGTGTGTGTGTGTGTGTGTGTGTGTGTGTGTGTGTGTGTGTGTGTGTGTGTGTGTGTGTGTGTGTGTGTGTGTGTGTGTGTGTGTGTGTGTGTGTGTGTGTGTGTGTGTGTGTGTGTGTGTGTGTGTGTGTGTGTGTGTGTGTGTGTGTGTGTGTGTGTGTGTGTGTGTGTGTGTGTGTGTGTGTGTGTGTGTGTGTGTGTGTGTGTGTGTGTGTGTGTGTGTGTGTGTGTGTGTGTGTGTGTGTGTGTGTTGTGTGTGTGTGTGTGTGTGTGTGTGTGTGTGTGTGTGTGTGTGTGTGTGTGTGTGTGTGTGTGTGTGTGTGTGTGTGTGTGTGTGTGTGTGTGTGTGTGTGTGTGTGTGTGTGTGTGTGTGTGTGTGTGTGTGTGTGTGTGTGTGTGTGTGTGTGTGTGTGTGTGTGTGTGTGTGTGTGTGTGTGTGTGTGTGTGTGTGTGTGTGTGTGTGTGTGTGTGTGTGTGTGTGTGTGTGTGTGTGTGTGTGTGTGTGTGTGTGTGTGTGTGTGTGTGTGTGTGTGTGTGTGTGTGTGTGTGTGTGTGTGTGTGTGTGTGTGTGTGTGTGTGTGTGTGTGTGTGTGTGTGTGTGTGTGTGTGTGTGTGTGTGTGTGTGTGTGTGTGTGTGTGTGTGTGTGTGTGTGTGTGTGTGTGTGTGTGTGTGTGTGTGTGTGTGTGTGTGTGTGTGTGTGTGTGTGTGTGTGTGTGTGTGTGTGTGTGTGTGTGTGTGTGTGTGTGTGTGTGTGTGTGTGTGTGTGTGTGTGTGTGTGTGTGTGTGTGTGTGTGTGTGTGTGTGTGTGTGTGTGTGTGTGTGTGTGTGTGTGTGTGTGTGTGTGTGTGTGTGTGTGTGTGTGTGTGTGTGTGTGTGTGTGTGTGTGTGTGTGTGTGTGTGTGTGTGTGTGTGTGTGTGTGTGTGTGTGTGTGTGTGTGTGTGTGTGTGTGTGTGTGTGTGTGTGTGTGTGTGTGTGTGTGTGTGTGTGTGTGTGTGTGTGTGTGTGTGTGTGTGTGTGTGTGTGTGTGTGTGTGTGTGTGTGTGTGTGTGTGTGTGTGTGTGTGTGTGTGTGTGTGTGTGTGTGTGTGTGTGTGTGTGTGTGTGTGTGTGTGTGTGTGTGTGTGTGTGTGTGTGTGTGTGTGTGTGTGTGTGTGTGTGTGTGTGTGTGTGTGTGTGTGTGTGTGTGTGTGTGTGTGTGTGTGTGTGTGTGTGTGTGTGTGTGTGTGTGTGTGTGTGTGTGTGTGTGTGTGTGTGTGTGTGTGTGTGTGTGTGTGTGTGTGTGTGTGTGTGTGTGTGTGTGTGTGTGTGTGTGTGTGTGTGTGTGTGTGTGTGTGTGTGTGTGTGTGTGTGTGTGTGTGTGTGTGTGTGTGTGTGTGTGTGTGCGTATACATTAAGCCTCAACAATGGACACTACGGTCGGATATATTCGAGGATATAATTATCTTGGCAGTTGCTGCGTTTCGTTCTCAAAGAAGCGAGAACTCGAAGCCAGGATTGAGAGCTCGGACGGTGGCGTGGCTTGAACGCCGCTTGCCTCGCCTCGAGTGTTGCTGGCAGCAGACGCGTGAATTTCGTGCCAACTAAGACCATGGTCGCCTGGCAAACACCTGATTATGAAGGGTAGTATATCTGCGCAGATATCTGCGCAGACAACCGATCCGATATAATTGGGTGTTTGGTTCGTGGCGTCGGACATATTATATATATTATTAATTTTCCAGAGGGTGCTGTGACGCTCGTCAAAATTTCGTTGGTTTGCGTATGCGCATTGCCGGATTGTGAACACACACACACGCACGCACGCTCGCACACACGCACACACGCACACACGCACACACGCACACACGCACACACGCACAAACACACACACACACACACTATATCTATATATATATATATATATATATATATATATATATATATATATATATATATATATATATATATATATAAATATATATATATATATATATATATATATATATATATATATATATATATATATATATATATATATATATATATATATATATATATATATATATATATATATATATATATGTGCCCCAATGTGAAGTATAATTAATTAATATGATGCAATTTTAATAAAGTGTGTGAATGTTAATATTAAATTCATACACTTTGGGAAGAGGCTAAAGTCGAATAATTGTGCGGGAGGATGTGTGAAAATAAGTGGTAATTGCATATGGACTAAGTGACCAATAATGACAATACAACTGCAAGTTTAATTATAATGAATACATTGTTTAAAACAGAAACATACATAATTTATATAAACACAATTTTTACATTGGTCTGGCCCGGTCAGAATCAAAATCAGAATCAGAAATAGTTTATTGTTGGAGACTCCTATTAAGACTGCAAGCAGTCGCTGGCATAGGAGCCACCGTAGAATTGATTATACATATACAGTTTCTGAGTGCAACAAATAGAATAACCAAAGTTCAAAATCCGTAATCAACCTCAATGTATTGTGTGTGTGTGTGTGTGTGTGTGTGTGTGTGTGTGTGTGTGTTTGTGTGCGTGCGCATGTGCGTTTACGTGTGCTTGTTCTACATTTGTGCACAATATCCATATACCTTACTTTGTGCGAATTTTTAGTATTGTCTTTAGTTGCGCATGCATATATCTAACAGTTCACGATCGCACATGAATTTTGATATTTATTTATAAAATTATACTTTGCATAGTTTACGAAACCTCGTAGACTATGCGTATAGAGTTTATCTTTCACAATTTGGGGGGTATCGTTTAATGTTATTGGTAAATGGTGTTTTAGAGATCGCTTTGCAAATGAATGGTTTATACCAACAATGTGAATTTCATGTTGTCTGCGCGTGTTGTGGTTATGTATGTTTATGTTTGTAATTAACTGCCAGTGTTGTAGGTAGGCAGGTAATTTATTATGTATGAATTTATAATAAAATTTAAGTTCTTGCAATGCTTGCATATCTTTGACTGTTAACAGATTCATTGTTTTAAATAGTGGTGAAGTGTGTTCATTATATTTGCTCCGCGTAATTATCCGTATTGCCTTTTTTGAAGCTTATTTATTCTTTCACATTGAAACCCCCATATTGTCAGGCAGTAATTTATTTGTGGCACAAATAATGTATTATAAAGCATGATTTTTATTCTCAAAGGCAGTTCTTGTTTAAGTCTGTTTAGTATCCCGATTATTCTCGCGCATCTGTTTGATATATGTTCAGAGTGTTTCTTCCAGTTTAAATGTGTATCCAAAGTCAGTCCAAGAAAATTAAATTCATTAACTTTTTCTATAATGATATTATTGATTTTAGGAGCGGGTGCTTCTATATGTTTTCTATGCATGCGGAAGACCATGAATTTAGATTTAGCTATGTTTAGTGAAAGTTTGTTTATTACAAGCCAAGAGTTCTTTATTTATTAACAAATCGCTGTCTGCATTTTGTGCGTTTACGAAATTACTCAATGAGCTTAAAAGTGTGGTGTCATCAGCATATGATATAAAATTAAATACTTGACTACACTCTGAAAAGTCTTTAATATATATTATGAATAGCAGTGGTCCCAGAATTGAGCCCTGAGGCACCCCAGTAGCTATGTGCAGTGTATCAGATTTTATGTCATCAATTTCTACAAATTGTGTTCTATTTGTTAAATAACTTTTGAATAATTGCAATGGTACTCCTTCTATGCCATAAAATTTTAATTTATTTAGTAGAATCTTATGATTTAGGGTGTCGAAAGCTTTCGACAAATCAAGGAATATACTAATTGGTACCTCATTATTGTCCATTTTTGTTATGATTCTGTCTACCAATTCTAATGCAGCGTACTCGGTTGAGTGGCCATCTCTAAATCCATATTGATTATTGACAAAGAGTTTCTTGCTTTCAAAATATGAGGACAATTGATTAGCAAGGATTTTTTTCCATAACTTTGGAGACAACCGGTAGGAGGGATATTGGTCGGTAATTATTAATTACTGTTGGATTTCCTTTTTTAAATACTGGGATAACTTTGGCCACTTTTAGTTTATCGGGGAATATCCCTGTATTAAAAACTTGTGTTAGTAAAAGCGTCAGAGGTTTGATAATGGTTGGAGCTAGTTTTTTAAATAATTTGCTCGAGATTCCATCAAATCCGCTACTACTTTTTGTTGGAAGTGTTTCTATTGTTTTTAGTATTGTTTGTTCATCGATATCGCTTAATACAAACCTGTAATTTTTTTTTTCAGGTAGTGTTCAATGTTGTTTTGACCCGTGTAGGTTATATTATTTGCCAGGTTTATCCCAATATTTGTAAAAAATGCATTGAATTTATTGGCTATGTCTAGTTTGTTTGTTATTTCAGTATTATTTATGTTAATTAATGTGGGGAAACTTTTCTTGTTGCTGTTTCTTGAAATTATTTCATTTATTGTTTTCCATGTGTTTCTAATATCGGATTTATATTTAGCAAAAGTAGAAGCAAGGAACTGTTGCTTAGCTGCACGTATGCTTATCTTTAATATTTTATTATATGTCTTAAGGTTAATATATATTATTTCATACTCTCTTGATGTGGGATTTGTTAATTTCATTCTTTTGTATAGATTGTCTCGGAATCTTATTGAGTTTAGTAGTCCTCTTGTTATCCATTTAGATTTTTTATGTTTATATTTGTTAAATTTCACTAATTTACACGACATATGCTTATTTTTTGCCTTTTCAATTTCGTCATGTATGATAGTATAACTTACATTGGGATCTGCGGTCTGACTTTTATCTAGTTTATTATATAAATCAGCACCACTAATCTCATTTATAAATTTGTTGATAGCTTCATCATTTTGCAAGTGTATTTTAATCAAGTTTGGATTTGGTATTTTAGTGAGAGCAATGTCCAGTAAAACAAAGTAAGGTTGGTGATCGGATAATTTGTTTAGCAGGATACCGACAGTGGTAGCCTTTGTTGTTTGGTAAACTTTGCAGAACACATTATCTATTAACGTACCACTTGTGTGAGAAAACCTAGTTGGAAGGGTAATTTGAGGAAACAGGCTATGGGATGTCAGCAAGTCAAAGAATTCACTACACATTCCATTTTCGTTAATTTTGAGTAGATTTAAATTGTAGTCCCCGGCTATATTAATACTCCTATTCAATTTGTCAAGGGACAGTATGAGTGAGGTGAATTCATTAATAAATTGTTTAATTTGATCTCTTAACATTCTTGGTGGTGTGTATATATTGCCAATAATTATTGGTTTGGGTAACCCTCCCCCTTTTAGATATATTATTTGTCCCTCCCAATGTTCATACATATTTAAATTTAAGCATACTTCGTATTGGAATTTATTGTCAACATATGTTATTAACCCTCCTCTGTCACTGCTGCTCTTACCCTGAATTATGCATTCATATCCCGGTAATTGTATATTGAGAGAATAAGTCTGATCGGATATCCAGCATTCTTGTAGACATATGACATTGAATTTATACTCTATATTGTGTAGTTCTTCAATGAATGCTTCCAATTCATAAAATTTAGCATATATTGATTGTATATTTAAACTTAATATGGAGATCATATTCTTTTTTTTCATTCACTAAGTTCTTAAATGTTTCAAGATCATAATACGATGAGTGTTTTATTACTTCTAGTTCGTTATTATTAATGTCGAGAATACTGATTAAGCTGTTGTTTTCAAGCCCACCCAAATGTGAAAGAATAGAATGATCTGAAAGTTCCATCATTTAATCAATATTTTTAAAGGCCTCTTAATTATATATAATATTATGTGTGTAGGCGTGAACTGTAATACATGTACCACATGAGGATGTTTGCCTTTTGTAGATAAGAGTGTGATAAGTGAGTGTATATCATTATTAGATATGTATTTGTATGTGGATTTCAATGGATGATACTGTGCTATTTTAGGAACATTATATGTGGATGCACAAAAAAACATCGTAGAAAAACATAAACAGAAACTCAACATAGCGGCTGACAGCGATGTGGAGGTACCGGCTCTGTGTTAGACAGAACGACTAGCAGGCGGTATATTAAATCAAAGTATAATGTGATGCAAATAATATAATGCAAACAATGACTAGTCCACGTTTTAACTATCATTCAGGCACTATTCACGGGCAACAGAAACTTCAAAAAGCGGTATATTATATCAAAATATTATGTGATGCAAGTAATATAATGCAAACATTGGAGGCAACTACTGATGAGGTGTCACCTTGTCGCACACCGAGACAATACAGGTATAGTATTGATTATCAGTGTACCTCAGCAAGTGCGACACAGTTAGTAACTGTTTAAATCTCGTGGGGAGTTTATCCTCTTGATCAAGTTGTTGTTTTCCTTGACAACAACGTGTCCATTGTGAGTCCAGCAGTCTGCTATTTTTTTTTCTGCACGTAATTTTCTTGTTTGGAAAGCCATCAATGATCTTCTCAGTGTAAGGTCCTCGTTGATGTAGAGACGAAGGGCCGGCTCTGCTGACTTGTTGTGATTCTTTAGGAAACCTCGGGTGCTGTAGGCTGAATCCCGCATTCGTTCTGATTTAAATTTTATGATCATACATCTGGGACGTGCGGGGTCAGTTTGGCGTCCGAGTCTATATCAGCGCTCAATGTCTTGATCAGACAAGGGAGGACTCATCTTCATCTTCTGGTTGAAGATTTCTAGCACTTTGGCACGGGCGTCCTCCCCAGTGCCCGACTCCGCAATGCCCTGGATACGCAAATTGGCTCGTCGGCTATATTGCTCCGTGTCGTCGACGCTCACCTCGAGTTTGTCGACTCTGTCCTTCAGTTCATAGATCAATTTGTCTTTTGCATCAATTGTTTGATGCAGACGGGTTATTTCTAGTTTCATGTCTCGAATTTCTTCTATCAACGCATGGGGATATATTGCAGATTTTATCTTTGCAACAATTTCTTCATCACCTAGTAGCTCTAGGACTCTGAGTGCGAAGATGTTTTGTGGGTCTTCTTCGGCACTGGCGCTACCTTTTCGTGATGGTTTGTTAGAAGGCATTTTGCCGTGCGTAGCTTGGCTGTGGCTTATCCGTCAAGGGATCTTATGTAGCACCGCAACGTGGTAACGTGGATCACACAATTGTTGTCTACCGCTTGTCACGCTTGACTGGTCAGCGAGTCAACGGTCAGCAAAAATCCCCTTTCAAGACTTACCGCCGGCAACACCTGCTCTCTGAACTTTACTCGTTTCAATGTCTCCGACGCACCAACTTTATCTTTTCATATCACCGCTATATCATGTGCTAGCGTTTGACCGTCCAGGGAGTACGTCACTGCCACTCGGTAGCCATATTGTCACATCGGTCAGGATTATTCCGTGTTAAATTGAGCACTTTTTCACACACAATAACAATAACAGTACATAAGAATCACAGCCGTCACACTGAACATGTAGACTGACCAGTACACTTGTAGACTGACCAACACACTTGTAGTAAATAACTTAATATGCATGTGTGTGCTATAGAAACAATCATTTCGCCAATATGTAATTGTGAACAGTAGGAAATGCTTTCATCAAAGGAGCAATGCTTCAAATACCTAACGGTACACTGCTGTAATGTAACTTTAGCACAATAAAAGCACATCAGAATCACAACTGTCATGCTGTAAACACTGACTTGAACACTTCTCTTTTGCTAAGTGACTTAAAATGCAACAACAATAATATTGTTATAGAAATATAATGATTTCGCCAATACATAATGGGGAGAGAGAGGGGACAAAAGTATGGAATGCTGTCTTTAGAGGAGAACTCTATGTACTGTAAGTGTGCAAATACACTGTAAATAAGCAGCACAGTGAACAGCTTAGCATTACTACTGCAAGAAATGGGAGATATTACAAAAATACGCATAATGCATGTATGTTAAAACAGCTGGCAAGTCTGTCAAGAAAGATACTGCCATTGATTTTGCTGAATCATCGATACTGCAAGTGTTCCTAATGCAAATGTCAGTGCAAAACGACTGCACATACATTATTGTACAAGTATTGTTTCTGTGGGAGCGAGCGGGCGACTAGACACGCGGTCCTTGCGTGGGTAGAGTCGAGCCAGCATCTGCACGTCGTCCGGCGTGAATCCTGCTCGCCTCTATTTCGGCGCGCGCATTTTCCCACCTCGACCGATCACGACAGCCGCGACGGCCATTGCTGCCGCAGATACAACATCGACCAGCTGCTGCTCATGTCGAATCGGTTTGATTGCAGCAGCAGCAGCAGCAGCAGCAGCAGCAGCAGCAGCAGCAGCAGCAGCAGCAGCAGCAGCAGCAGCAGCAGCAGCAGCAGCAGCAGCAGCAGCAGCAGCAGCAGCAGCAGCAGCAGCAGCAGCAGCAGCAGCAGCAGCAGCAGCAGCAGCAGCAGCAGCAGCAGCAGCAGCAGCAGCAGCAGCAGCAGCAGCAGCAGCAGCATAAGCGGCAGCAGCGGCGGCAGCGGCGGCGGCAGCAGCGTCCATGTTCCAACGTTATCAGGAGCAGGAGCAGCAGCAGGAGCAGCAGCAGGAGCAGCAGGAGCAGCGGGCGGTGTCGTTGGCGTCACTGCCGACCCTGAAGCCACAGGCTGTTTTCGCCACGCTGGCACGGGTGGCGGCGATACTGCTGGCGCTCGTCGGTGATACGTGTGGACGAGCACAGATATGGGCGTTGCGATCAGCCACGTCGTAGCTCGCCTGCTGCGTCGCGAGACGATGGAGCATGTGCCGCGACATTTCGTACATCTCCGTTGACCCGATCGAGCGCAGGCGATGTGCGCCTTCCGGAGTCGCGTCGCCGTGATCGTGCACGCGTGTCCAGACCAGTCGCGCAGATCCGTACGTCGTCGAAGTCTAGTGGCACGCCATGGGAACGACGCCATGGCCGTGCACCGCCGACGAGCGGTGGAATTCGTCGACGGTCATCTCCAGGACGCCCCTCGATCGCTGGCCATTCGACAGGGCCGCCTCGATGAGGACGTAGTCGCGGAGCCGACGGAACTCGCTGGCCGTCGCCAGCGCATCGCCGCCCGAGGCCAGCTCTGCGCATTGCATCTCGCACGGTGGAGAGGACGTCGAACTTCGGCAGCAACTGTATCACCTTCCTCACGATGTCGTCTTCGGCCTCCCAAGTGCCGTTGTCTCGCCGCGTCCGCCTTCAGGTTGATCGTCATCGCCGCGAGCCTGACGTACGTGAACGCCCTCTGAGGCCCAGCGCCGCCTTCACGGACGTCGGCTTGTGCGCCCTGCTCGTACAGGTGGCCGCCTTTCTTCGCGAGGTCAAAGGCCGGATGTCAAATAATCGTGGAGACGGCGACGTTTCGTGGTGACGGCTGAGAAAGACAGCTGAACGGTAGGCTTGACGCACCTTACGCCTGTCGTCAATATGTCGTAGAGACGGCTAACGTGTCGTGAAGACGGCTCATGCGGGCGCACTTGTGTCGCGCGCGCGCGGGGAAAGCAGGAGAATAGTCGGCTGAACACTCTGTAATTCGGTCGTCAACATAACGTGGACATCATCGTTGGAACTAATGCCCCATTTGTGTGTTCTGGCCCCCCTCGAATATCGTTTTCTTCGCATTTTATCGCTTGGTAACTTTCCCACCAGATCACAAGGTCGGCGTCAGCCAATCAAAATTAATAAACCTCTATGGACGGTTCTATTACGTTGATACCCCTTTTACTAAAATGTACCACGCCAAAAGCTAAAACATCATGGGTACAATTATAACATAACATGATCATGCCCCACGCCTAACAATACACTTCTAATGTGGGCTCCCACTCAACACTTTGATACCATTGCATAGCTTGTTTATGTCATCCGTCTATATACTTTCTAACATTTACCTAACCAGGAAAATAGTTCACATAAGAGCAATTCGCAGAAATGCGACAATGCGACGAAAGTCTTCGACGTCATCGCCTTTGTTCGCTGACGTCATCGTCGCATGCCGACATATCCGATTCGGAAACTCCTACGACAGAACGCATAGTCTACGTGTACATAAAATGGACGGACTGGACATGACGTAACGACAGACATACGAAAGAATGACAGACGACAGGAAAGATACGGCATGACGAAATGACAGACAGACAGACATACAGACAGACAGGCAGATCATTACAGTACAGCATATTACCGTTATTTTCTGTAATTTCTATACTGTACTGTTATGTCTGTACAGTTATGTATGTACTGTTCTTTCTGTATTGTACTATATGTATGTATGTCTGTATTGTACTATATTGTACTGTATGGTATTGTACTGTCCTTTCTGCACTGTAATGTATTGTGCTCTCATTTCTGCACTGTACTGCCTGAACTGTACTTTTATTTATGTATTGTTCTGTTATGTCTGTGCTGTCCTTTTTGTACTGTATTGACTGTGTGTCTGTTTGTCTGTCTGTATGTATGCATGTATTGTACGTATTTGTTGTACTGTACTGCGCTGTCCTTTCTGCACTAATCTCTACTGTTCTGTTCTGTACTGCCTGCCTGCCTATATGCCTGCCTGCCTGCCTGCCTGCCTGCATGCCTGCCTGCCTGCCTGCCTGCCTGCCTGCCTGCCTACCTGCGTGCCTGCGTGCCTGCGTGCGTGCCTGCGTGCCTGCGTGCCTGCGTGCCTGCTTGCCTGCTTGTATGTCTGTCTGGTTGTCTGTCTGTCTGTCATTTCGTCATGCCGTATCTTTCATGTCGTCTGTCATTCTTTCGTATGTCTGTCATTACGTCATGTCTTGTCCGTCCATCTTATGTTCACGCAGAATACGAGATTCCGAATCGAATATGTCGGCATGCGACGACGACGTCAGCGAACAAGGCGTTTCTCACTACATAGTTTCAAGCAAAAACTTACGTTATTGTGTTCATATACACACTATCCACAATTATATGAAATTGAAATTGAGAGATTTCTTGAACGATTTGGGAGTTTGCCAAATGAAATGACGTTGTGCAGTATCTGCAAATCAAATGTGATCGTCACTTATATTACATTCACTCTGTGTCAATACTGGTGCGGAATATGGAATTCGCGATTAGCCTCAATTATTCAGGGTGCATACAAAATTAGCTCGTTACGATGTCATCCGGGCATTTGGCTAAATCACAAAACAATAATTAACTTTTATCAATTTATTCGATGTAATTCGAGTTAATTTAAACTGTGATTATATTCACACATCTTTCAGACTGAGAAGTTAAATCATGCAAAATAAATGTTTTGTTTAGCATTTCGATAATGACGCAGATGAGATGACGGAGTGGTGTCAGTGGGTAACAACGAGACCACGCCTCTGCAGTAAGCGCAAAAATACATGTGCATATTTCAGGTGTGTGCAGACACGCCATTTTTTACATGCAGTCGTGCCGCCTGGTGGCAAGACGTACCAAGCTGGCTTTGCGATATTTTCTAGCACAGTGGCAAAGTTACGCGACCTTTTAGTCTGTTTCATCGCAACGTCAAATGTCTAAGATTAGAGTAGGACTTAAATAGACATGTTTGATGACATTTTACTTGTAATAAGAAAACATGCATTGTTTTAGGAGAAGACAGGGCACTTCCTTCACGCAGTCCTGCCAACTGGTGACAACATGTCCCAAGCTAGCTTTGTGATATTTGATGATATTTGACTTGTAATAATTACGAAAACATGCATTTTGTAGGAACAGACAGGGCACTTCCTTCACACTGTCCTGCCACATATTGGCAAAACGTGCCAAAGTGGCTTTGTGATATTTTCTTAGGAGCAAACAGGACACTTCCTACTGGGTTTGCGATATTTTTTAGCACAGTATTGAAATTAGGTGACCTTGTAGTCTGCTTCACTGCAACGTTAAAAATCTACGATTGCCTTTCGATTCAAATAGGAACATATTCATACTTCAATCACACAAATGTGCTTTTATCAGATATGTGCAGACATGCCACTTTCTACACGCAATCGTGCCACCTTGTGGCATGACTTACCAAGCTGGCTTTGCAATATTTTCTAGCGTAGAGGATATTTTACGCGACATTAAAGTTGGTTTCATCGCAACGTCAAAACTCTACGATTGGCGTAGGATTCAAGTAGACATTGTTTTTATATGTTTTTATATTTGACTTATAATAATTACGAAAACATTCATTTTTGTAAGAACATACAGGGCTCTTCCATCACACAATCCTGCCATCTGGTGACAAAACGTGCCAAATTGGCTTTGTGATATTTTTTAGCACATAGGTCAAATTAAGCGAACTTGAAGTCTGTTGATTGCAACGTCAAAACTTAACGATTGGCGGAGCATTCAAATATACATGTTTGTTGATATTTGACTTGTAATAATTACGAAAACATGCATATTTTAGGAGCAGACAGGGCACTTCCTTAACACAGTCCTGCCACCTGGTGGTAAAACGTTCCAGACTGGCTTTATGACATTTTCAAGCACAGAACTCGAAGTCTGATTCATTGCAATATCAAAACTCTATGATTGGCGTATGATTCCAATATATATGTTTGTTGACATTTGACATGTAATACGAAAATATGTATTTTTTATGAGGAAACAGGACATTTCCTATAAGCAACCGTACCGTATGGTGGCAAGACGTACCAAGCTAGGTATGCGATATTTTCTAGCAGTGTGATCTGTTTACGTGACTTTGAAGTCTGTTTTATCGCAACGTCAAAAATCTACGATTGCCTTTCGATTCAAATAGGAATATTTTCACACTTCAGTCACACAAAAATACATAATTCAGGTGTGTGCAGACACGCCACTTTCTACATGTAGTGGTGCAGCCTGGTGGCAAGACGTAGTAAGCTGGCTTTGTGATATTTTATAGTAAAGAGGTCAAGTTACGCGACCTCTTAGTCTGTTTCATCTCAACGTCAATTGTCTAAACTTAGCGTAGGATCCAAATAGACATGTTTGATGACATTTGACTTGTAATACGAAAATATGCATTTTGTAGAAGACAGGGCACTTCCTTCACGAAATTCTGCTACCTGGTGGCTTTGCGACATTTTATAGCACAGATGTCAATTTATGCGACTTTGAAGTCTTTTTCATCGCAACGTCAAAATTCTGTGATTGGCGTAGGATTCAAATAGACATGTTTGTTGACATTTGACATGTAATACGAAAATATGTAATTTTTAGGAGCAAACAGGACACTTCCTACATGGGCTGCGATATTTTCTATCACAGCATTGAAGTTGGGCGACCTTGAAGTCTGTTTCATTGCAACGCTAAAACTCTACGATTGCCTTTTGATTCAAATGGTAACATATT
This sequence comes from Lamellibrachia satsuma, assembly GCA_033239005.1. Lineage (NCBI taxonomy): Eukaryota > Metazoa > Annelida > Polychaeta > Sabellida > Siboglinidae > Lamellibrachia > Lamellibrachia satsuma. Next base: position 282,369 of record BSQZ01000137.1, read on the forward strand.
TACACTTCAGTCACACAAAAATACATGTGCATTTTTCAGATCTGTGCAGATACGCCACTTTCTACACGCAATCGTGCCGCCTTGTGGCAAGACATACCAAGCTGGCTTTACGATATTTTCTATTTCTATTGCCAGACATCTCATACTACAGTCACTATTCAGGGTATGGTTTCACTAGACTGTCGGTCCATCATCATCGATGTGGGCGGGGCAGTGTACGTCCTACTGTACGTCAGCGTACTCGTCTCTCGTCGAGAACCGTGCTGCAGAGTCAACGTCACCACCACCACCACCGCCAAAGCATCGGACGTCTTTTAATGACACCGAAGAATCAACTACTCAAAAGGGTCTTCTTCGACCCGAAAAGGGTAGCAAGTTACGGCGGAGTCAACGCCTTGTGACGCACCACGCGCGTGCCGAGGAAAGTCGTTGAAGAATGGTTGTCGAAACAGGACGCCTATACCCTACACAAACCGTCGAGACCTCATTTCAGGAGACGACGCGTCGTCGTGGGAGGTCGACTTCAGCAGTGGCAGGCCGGTCTCGTCGAATTTGAAACATGACAACCACGGTACGACCTTTCTCCTCACGGCGATCGATGTCTTCACGAAAGTGGCCTGGTGTGTTCCGTTGAAGAACAAGTCCGCCACGTCGTGGGTGACAGCGCTGAAAAGTACGTTCACCAAAGGCTGGCGAAAGATGTTGCAGACAGATAAAGGACTTGAATTTCTTAATCGTTCCGTTCAGGCTCTGTTGAAGAAGTACGGCATCCATCATTTCTCCACTCACAGCGAGGAGACGAAGGCGAGCATCGTCGAAAGATTCAATCGAACGTTGAAGACGCGCATGTGGCGATACTGTGCCGAAACACCAGACGTGGCGATAAATCGACGTCCTTCATGATTTTGTGCTGTCATACAACAACACCCCCACCGTCACTGGTGAGTGCGAAGTATCAAGAAGAGGGGTGGCAGCGCCTGTAAGGTCAGGATTCTGATTTTGGGTTTGACTTCTCGCTGACTCGCCGATCACATGACAAAGTTACAAAATATCACCAAGGAAGAACATCGTGATTTTGCAGCGTTTCCATTTTCATTTCACTTAATGCTTGAACAAGCATTTCGTAATTTTATAATTTGTCTATAAGTTTTTCCAACAGTCTTTGACCATTTTCGTTAATTTCCCCAATCCCGTATTGTCCAAGGCAAGTAATTTTGTTCCTATACACACTGTCCACCATTATATGAAATTGAAAGTGAGAGAATTCTTGAAAAAAAATTGGGAGTTTACCAAGTGAAATGACGATGTTCAGAATCTTTCGATGATTTAAAAAAAATATGCATTTTTTTAGTAAATCAACGGCGGATATTACATAAACTATTCACACACTACATATTTGGACACCAATGAACCGGGTTTGCGATAGGCTAAATCAGTTGAGGAAGCTGTTTTAAAATACATTTAAAAATATTAAATGATGCAGTGTTATTCAGACATTGTTCGCAAGAAAAGAAATTAAATAGCCTTACGCAATTTGACACAGCGCTACCTTGAATCGTCATGACCTTGGCGGGGTTAGTTGAAACATGTTTCACAGGAGTTACTATATCCACATGCAGCCGGTGGTTAACAAGGATGAGCAATGTATTCATGTGCCATGGGCTAAGAACACTTTAGTTGTCGAAACTCATTTTATATGTCAAAACTAAGTTTTGTTATTCAGTTAATTAGTTCGTTAGTTAGACGGGCATGTTACAATTTCTTACCTACATAGTGTTAGCGAATTTGTTTTAAGGCACTGATAGCATTAGGGACTATTTATATATTTGTTCGTTACATGCACACTGGAGCAGGACACATCCATCAAACAATGTAAGGGTAACGTGTATGTGTAGATCGGCAAACCTTCAGTTATATAAAAAGTGTTTTGACTAACCCCTGCGCTTTTTAAAACTAAATCCGTATCAATAATCGAGAGGGGTTCATTAAAGCCATTTTATCTCGAGTATGCATACAAACTCAATATTTAACAATATTGTCAGCCAAGGCAAAGACCCGGACGGCAAGTTGACAAGGAAGTCATTGGCTTATCGAGAGTCCAACATTTCATTTATGTGTAACCCGCCCTAATGAGATAGGTTTCTACCTTGTTTTTAAACACATTGGCACTGATAGCAGTTACACAATATGTAGGTAATTTGTTCAATTAATTGTTTTCCTCTGTTCGAACGAGTACTTCCTGATAACCAATCTACACTTATCCTTTACCACCGTTACATCGTGTCCTCTAGATGTACTATCTTTACCCCTGTTACCTCGTGTAAGACGGTAAAGGTTGATGATAGGAGAGAAAGGGGGCATACTAGTAGTGTGCAACAGGAAAGGAGCTTTGCCGATGTAGTATCACAGGGGAAAGCGAGGAAAGCTCGGGTATTTATGGGGGATTCCATCATTAGGAAAGTGGATAAAATTGTAAATAGAGGAGATGACATAACAGTATGCCTACCAGGGGCAAAAGTAGAGGATATAGCAGAGAAGGCAGGACAGGTCATGGGTGGTGGCACGGGAGGTGCTGTTCTCGTGCATGTGGGAACGAACAATGCAGATAAGGAGGGAACGTCAGCCATCATTGGTAAGTACAGGAGGTTGATCAAGACACTTAAAGAGGCACGAGTTGGGCAGATCGTATTGTCGGGGATATTACCAACAATGGGAGGCAGGGGTGAGGAATATAGGAACTGTAGAAGGATGGCGATCAACACACAGGTACAGAAGGTATGTATGGAGGAGGGAGTAGGCTTCGTAGACATGTGGTTAAACTTTGTGGGAAGAGGTGACTTTTTCATGAGAGATGGACTTCATCTGACAGGGAAGGGCGCTGCAGTTCTTGCGTGTGAGTTTGTTAGAGTTGTCGACGAGGGCACAGGTACCATAGATTATTTAAACTAGATGCGCAGGGGGAACTGACAGAGAAAACTCAAAGGAGTACTACTACAAATACACATCCAAAGAAATGTTCACCAATAATTTCAGACAATGAACTTAAATGTGTATGCTTAAATGCCAGGAGCATAGTAAATAAAAAAGTGAGTTAGACATTATGGTAGCAGATATTGATCCTCATGTAATAGGCATCACAGAATCATGGGCAAATGAAGATATAGTAGATGCTGAGTTAGCACTGACAGGCTATGTAATGTTTAGGAAGGATAGACGAGAAAGAAGGGGAGGTGGAGTAATTTTGTATATTAAAGAATCTATCCAAGCATATGAAATTACTCTGAAAAGTGAAGCAGATAGTGTGGAAGCAATTTGGTGTAACATAGTTACCAGGAACTCAACATTAACAATAGGAGTAGTTTATCGTAGTCCTAACATAGGAGAAGAGGAAGATGTAAAATTACAAAAGGCAATAAGGGAGGTGAGCAAGGGAGAATGTGTTATAATGGGTGATTTTAACCATGGCCATATACAATGGGAATCATTAGAGAGTGCTGGAGGGGACGACCATCAGTTTCTACTTCTAACACAGGATTGTTTCCTTACTCAACATGTCTTGGAACCAACCAGAGGTGGGAATGTGTTAGATTTAATTTTGTCTTCTCAAAATGAATTAGTTGACAATGTTAAAGTACACGAACCTTTGGGTTCAAGTGACCATAACCAAATCCATTTTAATATAAAAGTAAAAACAGGGAATACATATAAAAAACAATGGAGGAGGAACTTCAACAAAGGCAGATATAAAGTGATGAGAACATATCTAGCAAATATAGATTGGAATAATTTGCTGAAGAACAAGACAGCAACAGAATGCTGGACTTGTTTAAAATATGAGATTGAGGGCATTATTGAGAAATTTATTCCATTAAGAAAACAAGGGAAAAGATCCAGGAAAAAACACCTGTCAAAAGAAGCTATTAGAAAAATTGCTCACAAACAGATGCTGTGGAAGGTCTATAAACACACTGGAAATGTAGAAGACTACACCAACTACAAAGAGGCACTTAACCTAGCTACTACTGAAATTAGAAAATCTAAAAGAACCTTTGAACAAAAATTGGCAGGTAATATAAAAATGACAGCAAGAGTTTCTATGCTTATGTAAGGAGTAAACAGAAAGTTCGAGATAAGGTCGGACCACTGGAAAGCAACAGTGAAAACATAATTTCAGATGGGTTCCAAATGGCAGAGGTCCTGAATGAGTATTTCAGCTCAGTTTTTACCACAGAAGATATCAGCTCACTTCCAGTTCCATTAACTAAATTTGAGGGCAATACATCAGAATATTTAGGGCAGTTATTTGTAACTCCTGAAATGATAGCAAAGAAAATTAAGAAGATGAAAGATAATAAATCACCTGGAGTTGATGGGATACCACCAAAACTGCTAAAGGAAATTGTTGATCAAATTAGTACACCACTTGCAAACTTATTTAACTTGTCACTAGAAGAAGGAATAGTTCCTTCAGAATGGAAAGAAGCAAACATTACGCCGCTGTTTAAGAAGGGATCGAGGAAGAAGCCAGAAAATTACAGACCAGTGAGTTTAACATCAGTTGTATGTAAATTACTTGAAACATTAATTAGAGACCACATGGTGGAATTCCTCATAAAACATAAATTAATAAATACATCTCAACATGGATTCCTAAAAGCAAGGTCATGTCTAACCAATCTCTTATGTTTTTAGAAGAAATTACAAAGTGGGTAGATCACGGGTCACCAGTGGATGTTGTCTACTTAGATTTTCAGAAAGCTTTCGATAAAGTGCCACATCAAAGATTGTTACTTAAACTAAAAGCCCATGGTATAGGCAATGATGTAATCAACTGGATAGAAAAGTGGCTTACACACAGAAGACAGAGAGTAATAGTAGATGGTAAGATTTCAAACTGGAAATCTGTTTTGAGTGGGGTACCACAGGGATCAGTGTTAGGCCCTATACTGTTTTTAATATATATAAATGATTTGGAGGATGACATATCTAGCAAAGTACTCAAATTTGCAGATGACACAAAGGTATTCAGAAAGGTTACTAATGATACAGATAAACAAAGTTTACAGGATGATCTAGAAAAATTAGTTAAATGGTCAGAAAAATGGCAAATGTTATTCAATTTTGGGAAGTGTAAATGTATACACATAGGACATGGAAATATGGACGAGGAATATAAAATGGGGGATGCTGTACTAGGTAGAACCACACAAGAAAAGGATTTAGGAGTAATATTTAATGCTGACATGAAAGTTTCAGAGCAATGTGGGATTGCTGCTTCGAAAGGAAATCAAATTCTAGGCCTAATTAGGAGAACTATCACGTATAAGGAGAAACATCTAATTGTACCCTGTACAAAGCAATAGTTAGACCACATTTGGAATATTGTATTCAAGCATGGAGGCCATATCGTAAAAAAAGACATAGATAAGCTAGAAAGAATACAACGAAGAGCAACTAAGATGATTCCAGAATTAAGAGACCTTAGTTACGAAAGTCGCTTATTACAATGTGGTTTGACAACACTAGAGACCAGGAGACTAAGAGGAGACCAAATAGAAGTGTTTAAAATAGTGAACGGTTATGAGGATGTTGATAGGAATATGTTCTTCAAACTTAAAGAAGGCAGTAGAACCAGAGGACACAAAGCAGCATTAGTTAAGGAGCAGTGTAGGTTGGACATGAGAAAGTACTCATTCTCACAGAGGGTGATAAATGAATGGAACAAACTGCCAAACGATTGTGTTAATGCTAGTAGTGTGAATATGTTTAAAAATAGATTTGACAGATATCTGATAAGGGCGGGCTACACGTAGATGAGAAAATTGTTGGACTCTCGATAAGCCAATGGCTTCCTTGTCCACTTGCCATCTGGAACTTGTTCGAGATGGCAATCTTGTTAAATCTTGTTAAATCTTGTTCTTTAGGTATACTATCTTTACTACTGTTACCTCGTGTCCTCTAGGTATACTATCTTTACTACTGTTAACTCGTGTCCTCTAGGTGTACTATCTTTACCACTGTTACCTCGTGTCCTCTAGGTGTACTATCTTTACCACTGTTACCTCGTGTCCTCTAGGTGTACTATCTTTACCACTGTTACCTCGTGTCCTCTAGGTGTACTATCTTTACCACTGTTACCTCGTGTCCTCTAGGTGTACTATCTTTCCTGAGTGATAACACATATATCAACATTCTATCAATATTATCATACCAAATCAACATCTTAAAGACAATTCGGTATCCTCTTAACCTCCTTGTCTCTAGGATCGTTAAACCACATTCTTTTATGCGTTCTTCATAACTAAAGTCTCTCAGTTCTGGAAGCGTGTTGTTCTCCTCTGTATTCGCTCAAACGTATATATATCCTTCTTACGATGTGATACCCAAGCGTGTATACAGTATTCTAAATGAGGTCTAACTATTTACTTATACAGATGTATACTTAGTTCTTTTTCCTGACGTTATATTTCTATTAACAAACATGACTTTGATTAACCTTTGAAACTGCAAAACCACACTGCTCTGAAACTTCCATATCAACATTTATTGTTAGTCCTAAGTAATGTTCTTTCACTGTAGTACTTAGAACAGTATCTGCCATTTTATAGTTTACATCCAAGTTCCCATGTCCTGTGTGTAGGCATTTACATGTCTCAAAATTGAATAGCATCTGCGATTTCTCAGACTATTTAACTAATTTGTCTAGATCGTTTTACAAATGTTGTTTATCACCTTCATTGATAACCTTATAATATTATCGTCCAATCCATTTATATATATTAAGACTAATACAGGTCTTAATACTGATCCTTGTGGTGCCAGAACCAAAACCGATTTCCAGTTTAAAACCTACCCATCTGCTACAAAACGCTGTCTTCTATCAATCAGCCAATTTTCTATTCAGTCGATTATGCCATTCCCGAAGTGGTAGACTAATTTGTTCTAGTAGTGTAGGCTTGATTCCATCCACTCAAGGTGATCTAGAATCCTTCATTGCCTGCCCTGCCATAAATAGTCAGATTTAGCCATCTGAAATTTAGCATCTGAAACTCGTGATTAATTAAAATCTTATCTGCAGAACACTGAATTGACGTTTCCATTTTCCATTTGCCATTAATCAACCTTGTGATATTATATTCCCACTTTTTGCTCATTGTGTATTGTCTTCGTCCTTTCTCGTACACATATAAACTCTCCACATAGTTTGCTTCTATGCTATTTTTCTATTAGCTTCTTTTGACACATGTTTATCTCTATACCGTTTTCCTTGTTTTTTCAAGGGAACAAATTATTCAATGATACTCTCAATTTCATATTTCATAATGTTCCAACATTCAGTTGCTGACTTATTCCTCAGCATGTTATTCCAATCTAGCTTTGCTTAATATTTTCTCATATCTTTATATTTATGATTTTAATTTTATTTTGTAAGCCTGAATAGATTATGTAATACATAAAATAAACCACCTCCTCTTCTTCCTACTCGATCTCTCCTAAACACTACGTATCTTTCAGTCCTAATTCAGCATCTGATATATCTTTGTTGGCCTATGATTCGGTTATACCAATGAGAGTCAATATCTTCTACCATAATGTTTAATTCCTTTTCTCTTGTTTACTCCTTACATTTAAACGCATTTATAACCAGCTTCATCAATGTTTTCTGGACATTGTGTTACTGGTTTGTGTGTAATAGTGGCCTCTTGTCCTGTTTGAGGCTCTTCTAAGTAACCCCCTGCGCTAATTTAAACAATGTTTGCTTCAAAAAATAGTTTGATGCTACCCACGCCACTGTCGACTGCTGCTGATAGTTCATCCGCAAACATTGCTGCACCCATTCCAATTAGACGAAGCCCGTCCCTCGTGAATTCGCTTAGTAGCTTTGTATATTGCAGATATATCTACGAAAACGCGTGCAATCAATGTACTGTGATACATATCAAATTTCAAAATATCTAAGCATTTTAAACTGTTTCACTTTATCTCGGGCTCCCCTATTTTGTTCTGTGAAAGCGCGTTATAAATTTTACTAAGCAGTATGAAATAGTTTTGTAAACCCGAGCAGAGTCGAGTTGGACAGCGACAAGAAATATGTCAACTGGTGCTACTATCGAAACAACTGACATCAACGCTAGCGATGTACGTTCGAAGATAAATATACACACAATTAACATCGTGTTGTGTAAAATGCTTAATGAAATATCACATATAATCTCCTTCCTGGTTGGTAGTGATAATGTGTACATATACATTAATTAATTTGACGATAATATATCATAGGTATGTTATAATACCTATCAATGAAATACGTGCAAACTATTCATGAAGTGGTCTTGTTTTAATTATTGTTAGTTGTGTTCATTCAACATCATTTTGTTTTATTCGAGCTTAGACTTAAATGCACAAAACCACAAGACAGTCGTTGGTAAGTGTGAACGTTAGTTATTGAGGTAATGCAGTGACTGACATCTTTCTTTACGTCTTCCTGCCTGTTGTCCCTTCCTCACTCATCATCCTTCTTTTCCTCCTTCGTCACTACCATTCCCAATCCCTGTATTACCTTTTCTCCCCGTCGATTCCATTATTCCATACATACCTACTCCCGAAATAGATTAATTTTATTTGCGGTTTCTCTGTAAAGATGCGTTCTTAAAATGCACTAAACTCAGAGGCATATTTAGGGGGGGCATTGGGCCGTAGGCACCCTTAGGCTTATTTATTTATTGGTTCCTATGTAACCTGTTGCGCCACTACATGACAGCAATGTGAACGAATTGGTGACTAAGCTTGCCCAATTAGGGCTTCCCTTTGCGAGATCCTATATACTACAATACACGAATTGACGGTTTCACCGACAAACGCTGTTTCTTTTCTATGGTCGTTCACCTTTACTTCCTCAGTCATTCCCAACGACGGCCGTCCGACTTTTCTATGGTCGTTCACCTTTACTTCCTCAGTCATTCCCACCGACGGCCGTCCGACTTTTCTATGGTCGTTCACCTTTACTTCCTCAGTCATTCCCACCGACGGCCGTCCGAATTTTCTATGGTCGTTCACCTTTGCTTCCTCAGTCATTCCCAACGACAGCCGTACGACTTTTCTATGGTCGTTCACCTTTACTTCCTCAGTCATTCCCACCGACGGCCGTCCGACTTTTCTATGGTCGTTCACCTTTACTTCCTCAGTCATTCCCACCGACGGCCGTCCGACTTTTCTATGGTCGTTCACCTTTACTTCCTCAGTCATTCCCACCGACGGCCGTCCGACTTTTCTATGGTCGTTCACCTTTGCTTCCTCAGTCATTCCCAACGACGGCCGTCCGACTTTTCTATGGTCGTTCACCTTTGCTTCCTCAGTCATTCCCACCGACGGCCGTCCGACTTTTCTATGGTCGTTCACCTTTACTTCCCCAGTCATTCCCACCGACGGCCGTCCGACTTTTCTATGGTCGTTCACCTTTACTTCCTCAGTCATTCCCACCGACGGCCGTCCGACTTTTCTATGGTCGTTCACCTTTACTTCCTCAGTCATTCCCACCGACGGCCGTCCGACTTTTCTATGGTCGTTCACCTTTACTTCCCCAGTCATTCCCACCGACGGCCGTCCGACTTTTCTATGGTCGTTCACCTTTACTTCCCCAGTCATTCCCACCGACGGCCGTCCGACTTTTCTATGGTCGTTCACCTTTACTTCCCCAGTCATTCCCACCGACGGCCGTCCGACTTTTCTATGGTCGTTCACCTTTACTTCCCCAGTCATTCCCACCGACGGCCGTCCGACTTTTCTATGGTCGTTCACCTTTACTTCCTCAGTCATTCCCACCGACGGCCGTCCGACTTTTCCTCACACTCCAACTCCAACACCGCTTCCTTTCCCTCGCAGAATAGTCGTCCTGTCCCTTTCTTCTTTTAATGTGCAACCGTATTCTTATGTGATGCATAAAACGTACAACACGTGCGCCATGTATATGCATTGTTATTATTAATATGTCGCCGATACTTGTTGAGGAATTGCCACAGACATTGCAATATGTAACGGAGGAGATGCGGTTTCGACTATAGAAGACAAAGCTCTGTATGCCTGGCTAGTTGCGGCTCACGAGCTAGTATACAGGTGAGGTTATAAGTACAGTTCAGACAACATGTATTCCAAAGGCTTCCAAACAAGTTATTCAGCATGCCAACACATGGTCGAATTCATATGTGGAAATTATTACTAATTTATGTTATACTGTGAAGCTGCCAATCTGTGTCCGGTTGTAGAGTTCGCTGAAATAAGCACGCATTAAGCTTATTTGCGAAATGAGGGACTAATTACTGGATTTGTGTTGTTTTGTCATTATAGTCTGTGAGGGAGTCATGCTGGCATCCAGAACATCTGCTCGACGTCAGTCTGGGAGGGAGACATGATGGCACCCAGAACAGGTACTCGGCGTCAGTATGTGAGGGAGACATGGTGGCATCTAGAACAGCTGCCCGGCGTCAGTCTAGGAGGGAGACATGATGGCACCCAGAACAGGTGCTCGGCGTCAGTCTGTGAGGGAGACATGGTGGCATCCAGAACAGCTGCCCGTCGTCAGTCTAGGAGGGAGACATGATGGCATCTAGAAGATCTGCTTGGCGTCAGATTTATGCTTGATGACGTCTAGTATCCAAGTGTTGAAAACCACAACGTTTAAGAACGCGTTCATGTTCTCGCCGTGTTCAATTACTGAAATCGAGGAACTTCTCAGCGGTCGTAAAGATGGTTATGGCATTTGATGATAATAATACCCCAACTTGTGAAGTGAAGTTATCACACAGATGCAATAATCATTAGAAAGCTATGTGATAAAAGCTAAATATCCAGCCTAGATTGCACAACAGCTATGTGTTCAAAGTTAATATCCTATTAATCGGATCCACATATAGTATAACAGTTTTAAATTCCATAGGCAGTGTTATTGGTGGATCTGTTTTTGTTAAATGAACACATAACAGCAGTGTGTATAGCAATACGGTGAAAACTACACATTCTATTAAAACGTAGGTGTCAGCTAACCCATAGTTGGCTGCTGCCAGTAAAAATATAAAAAAGAAGATTGTCACACTCTTTATAGAATTTATATTTTATGCAATGACATGCAATGTAAAAACTTGTTTTATATTGCCATTTTGGTACTTTTTTTAAACGAACTCACTGTACCACATAAGAATACTAAAGTCACCAGTCCTTCTTTCAGTGATCTAGTCAGATTGGCAGTTATAATCAAAGTATATATTATGATGAAAGTACTACGTAGTTGTAGTATTATAATATATGTTGTTATAATATCGAAACAGCTCACAGTAAGCACAGTGGCACTGATAGCACTGCAGAAACAGCTCACAGTAAGCACAGTGGCACTGATAGCACTGCAGAAACAGCTCACAGTAAGCACAGTGGTACTGATAGCACTGCAGAAACAGCTCACAGTAAGCACAGTGGCACTGATAGCACTGCAGAAACAGCTCACAGTAAGCACAGTGGTACTGATAGCACTGCAGAAACCCGGCATATCGATTGGCCCTCTGAAGAGCCTAAGACCAATAGAGCTGCTGACGACTCTAAGAAAGGCGTTATCTCTCCTCACATCGCACCGGATCTCCGACAATGTGAAAGACTTCCTTTCACCACCGCAAAGCGGTTTTCGACGCGGACGGTCAACAGTAGATGAGGAATGGGGACGTCGGTGGCTCCCCGCGAAGTGCCAACGATACAAGTACGGGATCGAAATACTGGATATCGACTTTTCAAATGCATTCGATGCAATCCGTCGAAAGTAACTCCTGGATGTTTTGCGTTCGTTCATCGACACAGACAACGTCCGAATAATACGACTTCTACTATCGGTCTCAACCTCCTTCTTGTTCTCCTCGAATCTTGTTTCGCCAATGTATGTCTGCCTACAGTTCTCACAAGGATCTGGTAAAACGTGGGTATACCAGATGATCGGCCGGCAGGACATGTCAACAGGCGAGCAGATGAAAACTTATCGTATCAAAATTCAGTTCCTGATGAAGGCCACCGACAGGAACAGAAACGGTGAGTAAGAAAATGTCAATAGTTGTGATTAGTAGAACATTGTTACTTCGTTGATATCTACCAACTTGATGGACATTTCACGTTCATTTGAATGTTTCAGTGTCGATGTTAAAATGTCAGCATGTTCTCTGCTCTGCACGGTTCATCGCCAACATTTTCTCTGCTCTGCACGGGTCATCGCCAGCATGTTCTCTGCTCTGAAAGGATCATCGCCAGCATGTTCTCTGCTCCCCACGGGTCATCGCCAGCATGTCCAAATGATCATGATGTTATTATTCATAGTGTTAATACTACACAACACATCGACCATAATATTCTAGATTAGAATAACCATTGTTTTTCATATATTCCGTTACATGGCATAGTCATAATGGTATACTGTATTACTTTATCCTGTTTGTATTAGTCGCAAACTAGGAATTGGACACATCAACCGCAATAATGATAATTGTTAATGTTGATTTGTATAAACAAACCCGGTACAACTAATTGTGATTGTAGGCGTAACGCCCATTCATGGGATATTCATAGCTGCTTGCAATACAACCTGACGCCTACCGTCTGCAGCAGAGATATAATCAAACAAATGGCTTTGGCACTAGAGGGCGCGGAAGACACGTGTAGTACCGCTGTGAATGATCGGTTTGTATCCAACTCTAATTGTAATACGCTCATATCACCAACCACCACGGTCGACCTTTTATTTGGGCGCGTATAATAGTTCAACTTGAAGATATGTTCTAGATGAAATCGTTAAAATACAAAAATAGTTACATTATTGAACTCTCATAATCATGTGTTAACAATATTGTCTTTGCAAATCGTGTTAAAGCGACTACACTTGATCAGTGATTGTTGTTGCAGTGTTTAACTTGGCTGGACGGAGTTTTACCTTTAAGAGGAACATTACTACGAGGTGCCGTGAATATAAAGATCGAACCTGGGATGTCAATATACGGTTGCCAGTCAGATGAGTTACGCCACATTATCCAAGTGAGATGCACCATCGTGGCCAGAGTTTCGATTTGAGAAAAATCGAGCATTTAAATCCAAATTGACGATATACATATTCATCCATCCATGTGTGTTTTTTTAGTTTCGTAATGCTGTGAGAAAACTTAAATATATATATATATATATATATATATATATATATATATATATATATATATATATATATATATGGGTGGTAGTGTAGATATATATATATATATATATATATATATATATATATATATATATATCTATGGTATGACAAGACCAGTTACACATTCACTCGATGTGCTTACTGAAGTGGTATCTTAACGACACTACCACCCATATTCGATAACACTCAGTTGTATTAATCTTGAAGTTAAAAGTAGATCAAACAATTGAATGCAATCATCACCATCACGAGATGTCGCAGGTCTAGGCGACGACGACACTCCATGACCAATGATCACGCGTGTCTCTTAATAGTATATTCTAGCCGGGGTCTACTAGACCATCAATCATTTGAAACAAATGGGATACCATTGCAACCGGTTTCGACTTGTGGCTCTCAAAGCCATTGCAAAAAACATCAGCTGCATGTTATGTTGAAATGCTGACTGCGGCCCATAAGGATGACATCTAATATGAGCTTGTGTGGAATATGTGGCAACTTATGTATAGTGTTCACCTATTGTTATCTTACCTTGCCTTGTTGCAGAGCTGTGAAGACTTGGATGTTCCATTCGACAGCATGTTCAAGCACTTAGCTGACTCCGCAGATGACGCTGAATTTACTAGAAAACAACTCGATATATTTCAAGAAGCTGTGGCGCCGTTCCGGTGAATATGTTCTTGTAACGATGTAATCGGTGAATGGACTCGATAACAGAGAGTCGAACAGTGCAGACGTGTGGTAGCCACCTCCCAGCAATCTGCCTAAAGGTACTGATAAATTTGATGACTGGATGGTGATCCTTGTCTGTATGTGACGTGTAGTGCAGTGTGAAGCAGTTGTTATCAAACTACACATTGATATAATCAATTGCACGCTCCTGAGAGAAATAAACGATCTTTACATCGCAATATCGCTCAACCTGATCCGAATAGGCGCGAAACTGGTCCTCCCAGTGTCACTACGCCACAGCTGACAATGCCCAGAAAATCAAGTGCCAAAACGTCCTCGGAAGACCGTGGAGTTGACACTGACGTTGAACATACGCAGCCTTTAGAGGGCCACACATTGAGAAATGCGTTATTAGCGCTTCTGAAAGACGAGGACACAATCCAGAACATTGCAACATCCATCAGCGAAAGCATTATCAACAAACTACTAAAAACACAAACATTCACCGACATGCTGATCAAAGCCATCATGGACTCCGAGCAATTCAATGCGATCAAAGAGGATTAGTATCAGGCTTGCTGCATGGACGCAAGCAAGACAACCGCTGAAATGAACGCAATTAACGCCAAAATACGCGCCCTGGAAGCGTCCAGGAAAACGCTTGAACAAGGGAATGTGGCACTTCTTGACCAATTAGATGAACAAGAACAATACAGCCGTCGGAATTGCCTCGTATTTCACGGAGTGACCGAACAACAAAAGGATACGACCACCGCGGTGACCGACCTGTGTAGCCGATCGCTAGGCGTGACGGTGGACTGTCGCAGCATTGACCGCAGCCACCGTCTTGGAAAACCGAATGGAGATAAGCGACGACCAATAATCGTAAAGTTCACCAACTATGAACAACGACAGAATATCTTCTCCGTCCAGCGAAAGCTCAAGGGAACAAAAACCGCCATAACGGAGAATCTGACGAGGCGACGTAATGCGTTGCTGCAAAAAGCACGGTCTACTACTGGAGTGACAGCGGTTTGGTCAATGGATGGGCGCATTGTCTGTCGTACGTCATCTGGGCGAAAGGTGAATATTACCACTGAGCGCGAGCTCCAGCAACTTGGACGTTGAGTGTAGTATAGTGTCTCCAGATACAATCAAAATCTGACTTTAATGCAATAAAAATGGCGATATATCTGCAAGCTGTAGGCATTCTGCCTACATACACTGGCGTCACTAATACGTGTACTCATCCGTATTTGTTTTTTGCCCATTTTGTTTTGTTCTTTTGTAATTCTGACTATTTGTCTATATTAATGTCACAGCATTGTATGTTTTCTTTTGCTCTCATTGCACTTTTCAATATCACAGATGTTCTCGTTAACGCGTTTCATTTTAGCACCTATGCTCCATTTGTGGATATTAATTGTTGTACAAATTACTGTTAATATGATGTCAAGTTATGTCAAGTTCACGTGTAACGGACTTTGAACATGGCTAGAAATGGTTTTCCTTTTAACGATGGTGATTCCTTTTTAAGAAATGTTGGAGGGTTAACAGTTAACTCTTTAAATCACATCTTACAAATAAACGAATTCAATGAAAGTTTACCAGATGGAGAAATTGAAATTATTAAACATTCTCCATATTTTACTGATGAAGAATTAATAGACAAAATAAAAAACAAGCAGAATACTTTTGTAGTGTTGAGTCTAAATTGTCAAAGCCTTAATGCAAAAATGGATCAAATTAATATGAAATTAGAAAATTTAAGAAACAACAGCTGTGAAATTGGAGCCATTTGTTTACAAGAAACATGGTTATCCAATGACTCCAACATTTCTTTGCTGTAAAATAGATGGTTTTACATTAATCTCTCAAGGTAAAATTTGTAGTGCTCATGGTGGCCTATCGATATATCTGAATAATAAATATGACTATAAAATATTATCTATTAACAATGTATAAAATGTATGGGAAGGACAGTTTATTGAGATAACTGGAAATACTATAAAAAAAATTATACTGGGAAATATATATAGACCACCAAGAGATGTTATTGAGAATTACAAGACCTTTATTGACGAATTAACCCAGATACTCACTCATTTACAAAAACCAAAGAGTGAAGTTATCATAGCAGGTGATTTTAATATTGACTTACTGAAAATCAAAGAAACAACTGTATTTAGTGAATACTTTGACATGATCAGTGCACAAGGCTTCTTTCCTGGAATCACATTGCCTACCAGATTTTCAGAACATCGTGGTACACTTATTGAAAATTGTTTATGTAAACTGACAGAGGGGTCATTGAACTCCACTTCTGGCATTTTAATCAACCAAATTTCTGATCATCTTCCCTGTTTCATTTGCATGGACTGCATATTAACTCGAGACACGGTACCCAAATTCATAACAATAACACAGAAAAGTCCGGATTCGCTAAATAAGTTTAGATTAGAATTAATACACTCAAACATTTATGATAAACTAAATAAGAATATTGATGATAATCCCAAAGAAAATTATAACATTCTTGAAGAAATTATTTTAAATACTATGATTAAATGCTTACCCACTAAGACAATTAAATATAACAAACATAAATATAAAAAATCGTCTTGGATTATTCAAGGATCAATACCGTTTAGAGATAAGCAATATCTAAAAATGAAGAAAACTACTATAGACACAGCAAGATATCAGGTCCTTAAAACTAATCTGCACGCTTATAATAACATTCTTAAAAAAATATTCGTCTGACCAAAAAATATATTTTGAATCGAGATTTGAGAAACATAAGAACAATATTGAAAAAACATGGTCAATTATTAAAGAAATAATTAATGAAGCAACAATGACTGAACAATTTCCTAACTCTTTTAAAATTGATGGAACAACTGTCCGATAAAACGGATATTGCCAATCAATTTAATTTATTTTTTTACAAATATTGGTCCCAAACTTGCACCACAAATAAGCAGTAACGGCAAATGTCATACAGATTATTTGAAAAACCAGACCATACATAGATTCACGTTTAAACCTATAAGTGAATATACTACAATTAATATAATTAACCGTATGCATCCTAAATCTAGTAGTGGCACAGACGGCATATCAACTATATTATTAAAAACAATAAAACATGAAATTTGTAAACCTATCACCACAATACTCAATCAATCTTTGTCAACAGGTATATTTCCTGACAAACTAAAAGTTGCTAAAATAATACCACTATTCAAAAAAGGTGATAATACCATTTTTTATAATTACCATCCAATTTCGATCTTACCAACAATTTCTAAAGAATTTGAGAGAGTCATATTTGACCAACTACACGAATACTTCCACAATAGAGAGCTATACTACAGTAGTCAATATGGCTTCAGAGAGAAACATTCAGCCGAACTTGCCACCCTTGAAATAATAGACAGAATTATTCAGGAAATGGACAAACATCTAACTCCAATAAATATATACATTGATTTATCAAAAGCCTTTGATACAATAGACCATAATATACTCATGGATAATAAATTAAAGCACTATGGCATAAAAGGCACAGCATTTAACTTCTTTAAGAACTATTTATCAAATCGTAAACAGTACGTACAATTTGGACACATAAAATCTAAAGAAGCATATATTACTACTGGTGTCCCGCAAGGGTCGATATTAGGACCTTTGTTGTTCATTATATACATTAATGACCTACCAATTGCTAGTGACCTTTTCAACTTCATAACTTATGCTGACGATACAACCCTAACCAGTACATTAGATGTCTTTAATCGACCCGGTGACTTAAATAACAATATAAACGAAGAACTAAACAAGATATGTGACTGCTTAACGTAAACAAACTTGCTCTAAATGTTGACAAAACTAAAGCTATGATTTTTCATATGCACAAAAGAAAGTAGAAAAGCCTGTGCTATTAGTAAATGGAACTGTAATTGAATATGTAAATAACTTCAACTTTTTGGGCATCACATTAAATAATCACTTGAACTGGGACAGTCACATAAACAAAGTAGCATACAAAATATCTAGAACCACTGGAATTCTAAAAAAAATGAAATTTTTTTTACCACAGCATATTCTAAGGACAATGTACAATTCTATCATATTACCTCATATAAACTATGGTATATTGGCATGGGGGTATCAAACGCAACGCATATTTATACTTCAGAAAAATAGCAATTAGAATAATCACGTTAAGTAAATATAATGCACACACTGCTCCTATTTATAAAGAACTCAAATTATTATAAGTCAGTGACATCTACAAGCTACAAGAACTTAAGTTTTATCATAAATTAATAAATAAACAACTACCTGAATATTTTTATAATATACCTTATACTAACACTTTTGAAATACATCAATATGACACACGAGACAAAAATCGCTTATTTATGTCAAGAAATAATCATGTTTTCGCAAACAAATGTATTAGATACAGCATGATTAGAACTGTTAACAATAGTCCAAATGATATTACTGACAAAGTCCATACTCATAGTCTATATGGTTTCTCCAGTTACATAAAACAATATCTTCTTGGTAATTATGAATACAACTGTACCAACATTTTTTTTTTACATTTGCCGAAATCAGGGCATACGTGTATAGTTATTTATTTGTGTAATTAATATGTAGGTATATCTTGTAGGCAGCCATACGTATGCATATATGTACATGGATGTGCTTGTATACATATAGGTTATACATATATATATATATATATATATATATATATATATATATATATATATATATATATATATATATATATATATATATATATATATATATATATGATTATTATATAATTATAATCTTATTACTTTTATTATTGCTATCACTTGTATTCTTAATTTTTAATATAATATTTTCAATTGCTTGACTAATCCAGGGGTGGCTCACATGATAGCGACATACTCAATGTCTTAATGGGAGTCTCCGTGACCATTTATTTTATTTACTTTGTTTATATGTTGATTGTGTTACATTTACTTGGTCAAAATAAATGAGTCTGAGTCTGAGTCTGAGTCTTACTAATTATATCAACTTATGGTAACACTAATTGACTATTTTAGTAATCGCACAAAATTTGTTAGTACTCCGTAACACAAGTGTTAATTATTAGTACATTATCTGCACATTACTATATTCAATATGTGTCCCTACCTTCATGTGACTCTAAATTGATATACTGTACTCACTGAAGGTACCCAATTTCGTATTGAATCTTAATAACAACATACTTGAAAGACTTGTTTGACTCAATGCTTCCGAAGAATCGAAATCGTTCGAAAATATTCTATTTAAAAATCATGCCTCACTGACTACCAAGACACACTCATTGACAACATTTAGGATATATATCAATTACAACAGGTTGATTCGTTAGAATGATAAAAATAAACAACTCAACTCGAGTCCCTGCCAGCGAGAGCAATACCCTTTCTCCTATAAAGCACCTCGTGTTTGTATCCACCCGTTTGAAGTCCCAATATGTCAGAACAATACCTCTATAAAGCGTTCTGTTCTCATGTACTCTAACTCGTTGGTTGGTACTTTATTTTTTTGGACATGAACCGAGTATGGCAAAATAATCCTAAAAATAAAGCAAGGTTAGCGTGACAAACAAAATAGTATTGCTGCATATGAGGGGCCGGCAGCGTCATCGTTCAGTCGATATCCTCATTATTTGATGCATTTTCCGGTATTCCTGTGCGTTGTAGGAACAAGAACATCTCGCTACACGTCGCCAATTCCGGCGCCATTCTGACTGGCGTTGGCACAGACCTGGACTTCTTCCGCCCAGGCATCGCCATGTATAGCTTTCCGCCGGGTAAATAACGACGTACCAACTAACATTTACTGTGGAATTACATAGTGTCATTACCATTTGTGGCGATTTGCGGGTGTACGTTACCGAGGGATTTGTATAATGTTTCTAAACGGTCGCTGAATAAACAGTCAGATAATAATGATGGTCGTAAATATGCGAGGTATTTGAACACGGCGTCTAAGCAGTTTGGCTAAATAATTAAACAACAATAGGTTCATTCGCAATAAAAGCATGGTTGTTGTAGTGGAATGTAATCGATCTTGAATAATTTCATCATAATACTTGTACTGATATGTAATTCTCAACCATCATAATACGTCATTCTTTAAATCTTTCTTGCTATATATCGATTGCTTTTTTATTCTGTTTTTGCTGTTATTTTATTGTTCCTACTGCGGTAGCTACACGGACTGTTGCTTCAAGTACTGTTTGTGCTAGTGCCCACTTCCTCTCCCGTTCATACAGCTGATACTACTGATGTCAATGTAGACATATATCTACTGTTGCTATGTGCATCTACTGTTGCTATGTGTATCTACTGTTGCTATGTGTATCTGCTCTTGCTATGCGCATCACGACCAAATAGTAAACAAACTAAAGCATTGAAAGACAGACATAATAGTGGCGCCGTGCGGTGTGTCATATATCACTTAATACAGTAGTGGCCGTCATAGCCGAAATGATGGAAAAGGGACAATGTTTGAAAGGTAGCATAATTATTCTATTTTGGATTCTTGGGTATGTGCATTGCTCTTCATGGATTGAATCATTAATCACGTACGTCGATAATCAGAAGAGAAGCGTGGATTAAAGGCGAACGCGCGCGAGTCATGATAATGAAACGTATAGACTAAGGGAGTTGCGCAGTACGCATTGATATTTTAACGAAAATATATGAGTAATAAGCAAAAGAGATGTCTTAGCCAAACAAAATCACATTTGTCGTGTGCAGAGCATTTATCGGTTGTCGTCGCAAAACATTTGCTATGGTCACTGCTATCATCTGCCTGACCAACTTTCAGGAGACGTCGTAGATTTCAGCGACCGAGGGTTTCAGCCGGCTGCCAGCATCAAGGCCATTCCCTCGCTCGGCAAACGTCTGTCGGAGGGAAGGAAAGTGGGCTATGGCTGCACGTATACAACAGGGGATGGGGAATGGCTGGCCACATTTCCTCTAGGTTATGCCGATAGCTATTGGAGACATCTAAGTAACAATGGGTTCATCGTCAGAGACAGAACTGGTGAGGAACAAACTCACCGTAAAGAATAGTATTGCCATGATACATATTGCGAGAACAAAAAGGTAAAGTGAGTTTGTATCAGGGAATGTTTAGTCAATTATTTGTTTGTTTATTCAATTGATGGTTTTGTTTACAAAAATGATCTTAAATAAACAGTATTTGTGAATGTTTTCAATTAACTAATTGCAATTATTGCCGACTGCAAAATATGATAACGGTCAAACCGGAATATTTTGCTTTGTTGTGTTAAATTATGAGAAGTTATGTAGTAAACCTCGTTAACTGATGATTCGCACGTTACATTGTTCTCTTCGTGTCATTATGACAATATGGTCTACGTGTATATCCTCATCAAAGTCATAACTTAATTAAATAAACATAAACATATTTTTTATTTAAATTGTAAGTACGTCTCCACTTCCAGGAGAGAAGTGTCCGGTTGTTGGTAGAGTGTCCATGGATGCCATCACGGTCAGGCTGCCGTGCTGTCCGGACGACGCTGAGACGTACACCATGATGACGGCAGACTTTGACCTGGAAACATCAGCTACCGGGATTGCGTCGAAAGTGGGAAGGGTTTTGTACGAAGTTGTTACGATACTTTCAACTCGTTACCCTCGAGTTTACATTGCAGGCCTGTCGTTGTCGATAATTAGTGGACTACATGGTGATATTTATTCGATGCACGACATGACTCCATCGACGTCTAGCCCTGTTGCAGGGCCAACGACCGCTGTTTAACTTATATCGAGACAAGATCCATTACAGAACTAGATTTGCCAGTCGGGAAGGAGATTTAGCAATATTTATCTATATTGCTATCCAAAGGAACAGGCTCTTGGTTGCAAGTGGACAATGAAATCACCGACTTTTGAACAATTCTTCATATTTGACAGGCGCACACTTATCAGATATCTGACAAATCTGGTTTCAGATATATTCACACTGACACCTAACATATTTAGCATATCCTTTGATTTAACAATATTAGCAAGATTAATAAAATTGAGCAAAATCCAGACGGCAAATGCACAAGGAAGCCATTGGCTTATAAATTTTTTTATATTAATGTGTAGCTCGCTCTTACCATATAATTGGCACTTTTATTTTGAAACATATTACACGGATGGCGATTAACATATAGTTAAAGTTAGCATCCCTTTGATGACAAGTACAGGAATAACAAACCCTTAAAGTGAAGGCTGATCCATTACTAGCTAGAACTGAATAGATCCGTCAGCGCTACTCCTGTTATTGCGATGTTTACTTACTGACGTATCTATAAAAACGACAAACTAGAGTAGCCACATTTCTCCTCATATATTTACCATACATATACACATGTCACGTGTTCAAACATTACTCTTATTTCCATGTAACGATAATAAATTACAAAAAACAAAAACAAACAAAAGCTAGCTATATCTTCTACAGCTAGTCTTCCGAAGCTAGGCGTAGGAGATGACACGTTTTTGTTTATTTTGATCTTTATATGGCAGTAAGAGTAATGTATATGTATGCATATGCTAGATATGTGAGGAGAAGTTTGGTAGCTCTATGTAGTCGTTTTCGTGGTTCGGTCATAAAGTAAATAAGTTCGAAGTCAAAGGCTAGTGTATTCGCTAAACTGCTCCGAAAGAGCCGAATCCGAAGAATATTATGCGGTATCAATTGCCGTTAGCGTTTCGAAATCGTTACATTATACTTTTTATTCTGGAAAAATTGACATCGCCATCACTCGCTATAGTAACGTGAGTATACTGAAGCATATAAATCACTGACTGAATGTTAACCCATATCATCAATAAATTGTATATCATGTCAAATAGGGGAGAGTTGCCGGGATTGGGCCAGTTCCTCGATCGGACCAGTGCTATGTATTCCATATTACTGTATACCGTGGCATCCTCTATCGATTATGTCATTCATCAGTGGCATTTCGGATGACATGGTGAATTTCGACGAAATAGGAATACTTTAAAAAAAATTATCACCGAAAGTAGGTTTTCTATGTCCCCGACATAATAATCAGGCCGTGATCAGCTATCAGCACAGCACCATTGGTCATATTTACAGGCGAAAATGATGTCCATCACGAGTATAGGAGCCCAATGTATGTAGCGATATTGAGAATTTTAAAATGGATGTCGTGTGTTTGTGATGACAATGCAATATTTTTAACACGTGAAATTCCACGATTGGACCACTGCATTTGCCACAATTGGACCAGTGACCCACATAAGGGTATGCATCAATATATGTGTGTAATTACACCAATACAGTTTATTAATTATCACAAAGAAATATTAGACAAGGGAGCAATTATAATAATGCAAATAAAGGAAATTGCTAAGTGGTCCAATCGAGGGAACTTGTAACAGAACACATTTGGTCACAGGTAAATTTACATTGTTTCGGACTACCAAAGACTTTATGAGGGCTTACATAAATTTGGTGCCAATGGTCATATATAAACGGAAGTGGGCGAAAATAGAACTGACAAATGGTGGACCTCCGAGGGCAAAGGCTGGAAGTCCAATGAGGGGTTTTGTTACATGGCTGTGACATTTCGTAGATTTTGTTAAACCAATGAAAGAGACTATTGTGCTCAGACTCGGTAGCCACGTGACCCACATAAAGAATTTGGCAGCAACTGGGACGGCTCGGGAAGTTGGTGTGGTCATGGTCTCACTTCCGTCACACACACACACACACACACACACACACACACACACACACACACACACACACACACACACACACACACACACACACACACACACACACACACACACACACACACACACACACACACACACACACACACACACACACACACACACACACACACACACACACACACACACACACACACACACACACACACACACACACACACACACACACACACACGACTGACCGACTCCAGCCTTTGGATGGGGCCTTTTTTGGACCGTTTGAGAAATTCTACGATGATGCATTGAGGATGTGGATGAGAGAAGATGTGGGCAGACTAATGACAACGTGACAAGTCGCAGAAATTCTTAATGTGAAAGACCATATACGTATTCCAAGACACCGACTTCGCTGCTGCTACGGTAACTAATGTTATCACGGAAGTTGCACAACACTACGCCACCTCTGACACTTGTTGTTGCAACTCCAGCACTGATAACTGTTGCCATGGAAGCTGTACCAGAGTTATGCCCACCGAAGAAAGAAACTAATTAAACAAAGCAAAGTCGGAGATAGCTACGTCTACTTGGCCTACATCCATCATGGAGCCCAATACTTCTAAAACCACTGCAATTCAATCGAGAGATGCAGAACTGGTCAGTGGTGCAACATTTTCTACGATAATAAAATCTACCCAAGCAAAATGCAAGTAATGGATGTGACGAACAAACTGTGGCGGTGCAGTGCATGTAAATTGTGGGACAGAACAGGCTCCGATGGCCTCTGAAGGATGATATCGCAGTGTACGAATTGAAGTTGACACACGGGCATAGTGCGACGAGTAATGGATGTGATGAAAGACTGTGGTGCCAGTGCATGCAACTGCGAGACAGAACATGTTGTGGTGGGCTCTAAACGATGCCGATCATTTCCGACTCCGGAGCCATTGACACAAGTCTATGAATATTAGGCCCTATTAACATTTCATTTGACTGTTGATTAATTTTATGTTCCTAATGAACATTATATTTTACTCACGTATTGATTCGGAGGTCGGGGTGGCGTGGGTGAAGTATCCGATCACGCAGATGCCTGAAACAACACCATGACGAGAGGCTACGATACATCATGGTCATGTGGTGCATACACGAACGCAGGCACCCACGCAATCACGCACGTACGTAAATATACACACACAAGCAAACATGTATAAACGGACGAACGACTTCAAGTACGCCCTCCAGTCCTCAGACACAGACGCACACAAGCATCATCAAAAATACAGTTTTCACGTTGTACACGGTTGTACGTTCGCCTTACCAGTTTCCTGTTGTATCCGGGGGTGTTACAATTCCGATGCGACAATTTGTATTCAACACGACGGACAGGTAGACCTTGACATTTCACAGACCACACTCACGTTGTGTGGAAATAGTGGAAATATTAAAACATGACTTAGTTCACTCCTGGTTGTAATATAAACGATACCATCGATCGACTTACCTGTGTAGTTCATGTGGTACTTCTGGAAGCTGTGAATTCTCCTGGCGCACGGGTTTGTGTCGTAACAAGTGGGTGTGTCGGAATGGTGGATGAAGACGTAGCGGGCAGCCGGCATCCAAGGGTAGCGACCGCGGGGGCTCTTTGCTCCCCACCCACGGCGGGGCACTTGCACGCAGCCAGCGGAAACAACAAGTAGATACAGGAAGTGACGTCGTGGCACGATCTTTATTTTGTGAACAGTCTTCCGCTACGCCAATATTGACCAAGGAACACATACACAACTAGTTGACGTTGTTGATAAACGTTTGATGTGACAGCAAAATGCCTTTATTATATTTAAAGTTATTTATGACAAAGATATGATATGCATTGTCACGCCCGCCCTTATGGGGATTCGGAGGGTTAGAACGAACACCCTTGTCGAGATAATTGTGTTTAACTGTACGATTTTTCAGAAATCATCCCATAAATCCCGGCTGATTGTGTCCGCTCAAACACCCCTTTTTAAACCCTGATTGTGTCTGCTCAAACACCCCTTTTTAAAACCCTGATTGTGTCCGCTCAAACACCCATTTTTAAAACCCTGCATGTTGTTGACCAGACTGAAAAAAAATATGTATATTCCCAAAAAGGTGCTATGTAAAACATGTCCGGGTAATATGTGGGTAGTGTTAATTGACGTATTTATTTGAATAATTACAGGATGCGTCCATATTTTCATATTCTACCCAGGATTCGTTCCTCTTCGAGTCATCTCAGACCATTCACGAGAATAATTTTCGTAGACAAAAGTCGAAAATAATAAAGCTGTTATAGTAATCACGATCGTTCAGCGATATATAGCAAATCAATGACGGGAATTAACAAACATCTGTATATAATATAACGGCACCACCAACACTTCGTCACCAAGAATATCAGATAACATGCTCGCGTATAACGGCAGCACCAACACTTCGTCACCAAGAATATGAGATAACATGCTCGCGTATAACGGCAGCACCAACACTTCGTCACCAAGAAAACGAGATAACATGCTCGCGTATAACGGCAGCACCAACACTTCTTCACCAAGAATATGAGATAACATGCTCGCGTATAACGGCAGCACCAACACTTCGTCACCAAGAATATGAGATAACATACTCGCGTTGGATACGAATACAATGTTTATCACTGTAATATTAGGACTATACTAACCTTCACTGTCACAACTTATATTTGATGTGCTGACTAAAACTGTTCAACTTTATATTATTTAATATGCTCCTAATTTCTGTCAAGACGTTTCTCGGACTTGAATGGTTTCACACCAGTGGGAAAACATAATTATTAAAACTGCAACTGTATATGAAAGTATGTGTATGAAAGCAACCGTCATAAACCACGAACGGTTTCTAATCAGTACGAATTCCGAAATATTAGTCGAAAACCTGAAATTTGAACTGGCCCTCAGGCTTCGCAACAACAACTATTACAACGCGTCACGGAAGGTCACCAGGAAACATTGCCGGTCGCGTCACCTGTCGGTCGGCCGTATTACGATTGACCCGTACACCGCATGGCGGCGACACTGTGCACGCTGAGCGGATATCTACGGCTAGAGCAGTGTTCTACACCAGTGTTCTACACCAGTGTTCTACACGGACACTTTGCATACTTGGTGGTCAGTCTCAAACTTTGTATACTTGGTGGTCAGTTGCAAACCTTGTATACTTGGTGGTCAATCAGACACTTTGTAGATTTGGCGGTCCTACTCAAAAGTTGGTAGTTCTCATATTAACACTTAACAATCATGTAAGGGAAACTATAGTCGTTTCATGTTAGTGCGTGTCCATGTGCGTTTGTGTGGGTATGCGTGCGTAATGTACGTTTGCAGCTAGATAACTATAAACATAGAATCACATTTGTTTCATATTTGCGATGCAACACTTTGGTTCGGAATGTAAGGTCGACTTGTTCGATCCAAGGGAAAAAACAATAATCTGAGGGATGACAACATTGGTTCGGAATGTAAGGTAGGCTTGTTCGGAATGTAAGGTAGACTTGTTCGATCCGAGGGAAAACAAACGATAATCTGAGGGATGACAACATTGGTTTGAGGATCTCAGCAAAACTGTTTGTTATCGTTTACGATTAAAATAATTTGTAAATAAAGTGTTTTTGGTGCGTATTTTGTTTGGAGAATGCGTCATACACGGCTGGAAATACGCACGAATCCCGCCAGTTTATGAGAGTTGCCAGCCGGACCGAGAACAGCCCGAATTATTTCGTACAAAGCATTCTCTATGCCGATATAGCACGAATTGGGGGGGATTACTTACACCCCGCTTTTGTGTGTAGTCAATTTTAAATAGTCTGGTACAGTGTTTGTGCAGTCTTAATTAGGTATCTTTTTTTTAACAGCACAGCAACAATAGTTTTTTGGTCAAACATTTGTTGCTAACTTGTACCAGTTTGTCTTCTATACTGATGTATTTATCCAGATTATTATTTATGACTGTGCACCCCGTGTTGCAGGCATTTTACATTTAATGCGGTGTTCACAGTGGCAGTTACGTTGAAATACAACCTCCACAATAAATTGGACGAATTGCCTATTTTCAACCTTCATAGAAGTTTGGGTTTTTGCACACAAACTAAGAAAGGGTTGCACGTCCCCGTTATTAAAATAATACACCGGGGATTCATGGGTAACTGAACTGCTTAGGCACACGAATTAGCCTTTCAACCCGTGAACTTGGTCATGTGTTTTTCGCGAAATCGTGGAAAGGGTGCCAATGGCGAAATGCATGCGGGTTTAGTCGTCGTGACCCGGATCTGCTGAAATAATATATGGTTACCTCACAACACGGTCTCTAGCACTGTGGGCTCTGTGTACAAAGTCACGCAAATAAGTATGTATGAGAACATGTTCAACGGTGGACAAAAATCCTCGACATCGGCGAAGATGGAGGCGGCCGTCGAAGACATAAGGTACGCATAGTGCTACTTTATACACACACACAACCTACATAGTTCAGTGTGAGCGCATATGGGATATATATATACTAAACCACCAAAGACCAAAATGCTTCCAGGCCGGGAACATACTCTTCAGTTCTTCTAGGTTAGTAGCGTTTTAGTTTGTCTTGACAATTGTTTGTGCGCATGAATTGAAAGTTTCATTTTTATTCAAAACTGTAAGCGCGCCAGAATTTGTCTAGTCTTGATTTGAAATTTTTTAATGAGGGTGCCGAAACTACATCCTCTGTGAGGGTGTTCCACTGGTTCACTACTTGAAGTAACTCCTTCTTTATCTTGCAGTTACGCTTTCCTTCTTGAGTTTCAGGCTGTGTCACCTGGTTACCGTATTATTGTCCAGCTAATATGGTCTTCTATCAACTTTATAAATTCCATGGAGGTATGTGTAGGTTTCAATTATGTCTCTTCTTGCTCTTCTAAAGTAGAGGCTTGGGAGCTTATGCGCTCTGAGCCTATCACCATATCTGAGGATCTTCAGTTCTGGCACTAACTTCGTTGTTCGTCGTTGAATGTTCTCAATCATCTGTTAGTCTCTCTTGAGTGTTGATGCCCAGACTACATTGACATATTCTAGAATATCTCTGTTTCTTATAAGGCCTAGCTTTATTTACTACCATCTCCACTTGATGGTCAAATTTTAGTTCACGTTCTGTTTGCGCCCCGAAGTGTCTCTCATTTGCGGTCTCCCCCAGTGTGGTATATTTTCCACCACTGGTTATTGTATTGTCGTAGTTGTGGTTGAATTGTCCCATATGCAATTCTTCTCATTGAAGTGAAACTGCCACTTTCTAGCCCATGCTTCTAGTTGTCTTAAGTCTGTCTGTAATGCTACTTGGTCAGATTGAGCAGTCGTTTGTCGGAATATCTTGGTATCATCAGCGAACATCTGGCATGTCGTTAGTGTAACAGACAAAAAGCATTGGCCCAAGTTGCTTCCTTGCGGAATGCCGCTCGTGACGGGAGACCATGACAATTTGCTACCATTGACGAGAACACGTTGGCGTCGTCCCTCCAGGAAGGCTGCAATCCATAGAAACACCTTGCCACCTATCCCTTCTCCCGCCAACTTAACTAGCAGCCTCGTGTGTGGGACGGTGTTAAATGCTTTGGGAAAATCGAGGAAAATTGCATCCATACTATCTCCCTGCTCTATAGCTTCCGTCCATTTACAATGGACCTCAAGTAGCTGTGTATTACATGAGCGTCCTTGCACGAAGCCATGCTGAAGATTTTACAGTAAGTTGCTTCTTGTCATATGCGCCATCATTTCGTTTCTCACCAACTTCCCCATCATCTTGCTTGCTACAGAAGTCAGAGTCACGGGGCTGTAGTTTCCCGGCAAGTGTTTCTGGCCCTTCTTAAAAATATTGAGTTAATGTTACTGAACATTCTTCAGGATAGTTGAGTTAATATTGAGTTAATGTTTCCCTCTTTCCAATGCTGTGGTATATACCCCTCAATAAATGATTTGGCGAATAATTTTTCGAAAGGTTCTACCAGGTCATCAGTCAATTCAATCAGAAGACGTGGATGAAGCCCATCCGGTCCTGGTTGTTTTGTAGTCTTTAATGTCTTCAACCTCTTCTCGACTTCCTCGTTTGTGATCATGAAATATATCAGCACTGTGTTGTGCTCTCTATTCTGAAATGTGGGAATGCTCTCTATGCTTACTAGGGTGAAGACACTTGTGAAATTGAGTACTTCGGCTTTGTCAACATCAGTCTCAGTCATTATCCCTTCCAGACGCTCGAGATCAGCCCCTGTTGAACGAGTCTTCATCTTTGATCTGGCGAAAATATAGAAAACTGTGCGATTGGCCTTAGCTCCCTGGCTATCTGTTTCTCGAAATCTCGGAATGCCTTTCTCAATTCTATCGTGACTCTGATTGATGCTCTTCTGTATTCAATATAGTGCTGTTCATATATAATCTCAAGGTGTTGGATATATGCCTCAGTCGTTCTATTCACTGCCGTGATGGTCTAAGTATTTGTACATCATTTCTCTAATTTCTTCGTAGTTTCCTTTGTTATATCTGTATTTGTCGACCATAGATTTGGTGGACTTGGTGTAGCAACCAAAGTTGAAATTCAGTAGTGAGTGGTGGCTCTTTCCTATTGGTGCCAGGTACTTGAGGTTCTCGATCATGTCCTCTTCGTTGGTGAATATCAGATCCAGTGTATCTGGCTGTTGTTTCTTCTGTAGTGAGCGGGCTCGGTCACATGTACGACAGAAACCATCTAGTATATCACTTAAAACTGTTTCTTCAACTTATTTAGCCTGTCGCAAATTCAGTTCTTTGGAGTCCAAATATGTAGCGTGTGAACTGTTTATGTAATATCTGCAGTTGATTTTATGAAATGCATATCTTTGTTGAAATCTTTAAAACAGTTGACTTCAGTCATTATCTGTTAAGAATCAATATAGCGGATATTCACAATGGTAAACACTGTGTGGGTCAATGCTGGTCATGCGCGTGGCCTCCATCCTCTCGCCGATCACAAAGTTTCACCATGGAAGACAATCGTGATTTTTCATCATGTCTTCCACAACGCGCAGATTTAGGCGTTTGACAATGATTTCCGTGTTCATTTTGGTCGATTGAGGCTTCCTTCAGTTATGATATTACTAAAGCGGTTTGTGATTCTTTGGGAATGTTCCGATGTATGTTGCTTTTAATGTTTGTTCAACGTGTTTTACGTTAATGAATCATTGGAAAATACAACAATACTATAGGCCTACTTGGTACTGAAATCTTAGACATGTCACTTTTCCAAATAAACAGCTCTGGTGAAAGCCTAGCACGACATTGTGCACATTGGACTCAGGACGCGGTGTTCTGCTGATTCAATTAGACACAAGTGTAACATTTAACACGATAACCATTGACAGGTTGTTGAGTTCACTAGTGTCCAAATTCAACAAGCACACACACACACACACACACACGCACGCACGCACGCACGCACGCGCGCGCACACATACACACACACACACACACACACACAAACTACGCTTTTGAAATACATATATACGGCGGCATTCGAAGCGCATACGTAAAACATTCCAGTGCGTAAATTGTGAATTCCTGCAAGTAGACCTTACTCGGATTTTGTCTACAAATAACCGGATCTTGTGTGTGTGTGTGTGTGTGTGTGTGTGTGTGTGTGTGTGTGTGTGTGTGTGTGTGTGTGTGTGTGAGTGTGTGTGTGTATGTTGTGTGTGGGGGGAATCCATCAGTGTATTCACATTAGACAAACATACAGGACAACGATTACCGCTGTGATATGCGTACACAAGGCGTGTAGCATATCCAGTAGTTAGGAAGTACTACATGATAGTTCCAATAACAATTACGTCAGTGCTTTGAAACTGTGCAAAATAAATAATCAAAAGGACAGGCTACGTAAACAAAACCGTTGAAGGTAGTTACAGCTAATTGGAAAGGTTACAGCTCAACGGTGGAAGGTTGTGAGGCCTGTGGCGCTGATGTTCATCGTGTTTTTTATAACCCGAACATTACGCAGTGTAGATTTCGTGATCACGAGGAGAATCGGCCTAGATTTGTTGAATACCCAGATAAGCACATGTTTCCCCAGGATAATAACAAACTTTCTTGATCACAACATAATACAAGAGTTTACAAACAACTGTTTCACTTTTTGCGGTGGTTGAAGGGAGATTATACCACGTTGTTTCCCAAAACACGACCAAAACGTATACCGACCTGTCAGGCGACCTATGTTCATATGCAATTAGTCACATGTTCCGTAGATAAGATGCATGTGTCACATCAAGGTACATCAGATAAACTTGGAACATTTAGCAAGTTAATGAAACATACTGGCGATGCTCTGTTATACCGTTATAGTGCAGGTTTAGCCGTTAAAATTAATGTCCTAGTTTGCTTAGATGCCGTATATTGAAAATGACAATGGTGGCCATTTTGGAAATCCAATATGGCGCCATATATGATTATGGACAAACGGAAACATTGGGTTTTGCTTTCAGCACAGGCCAACGTTTACAAAAAATATAGTTTTGTAAATTTCCAAGAAGATTGAACGAGACTCTTAACATTGACGCAGTGAACCGGACTACGACTTGGCTGTCGTGTTTTTGGGGAAAGGAAACATCGATATATTTTTGTTAATGTCAACATATCAAAACATTTATTTTCCTACAAAGCAGATCTGATTGCTTTGTCAAATATGTGGCTCATCTAAGTGCAGTAGGCTACTGTCGAATAATACTAAAGGAAGACGTACATATTTTACGTGCAAAGTTACGTTTATTTTTACCTTAATATAGCATATCCCATGCAAATATTAACTGGTTCAGCAACATTACAGTAACATTTCAGAGCGATTTTCCACAACATTGTGGAAAATGGCAAATTTCTACAACGTGAATATTCATGGAATGTTTCTGTTGATATCATCATGTAGTTCTTGCTGCATTTATCACGTATAACGCTAATATCTTTCATCAACTAAAATGAAGACGTTATTTTATGTATTATATAAGTTATTGGCACGCTTGCGTTTTCAGGTTTAATGTTGTTCATACTTTCGATCTTCGATTACTGTATTGATGACATCGCAGTCATGTCTGTAATTCGGCCACTTAATTTCTACTGTGGGCGTTTTTATGACTGTCCGCTGGAGAGTATCACCAGTACGACAACCTCTCGACCAAACTACTTGTATGTATGTATGTATGTATGTATGTATTTATGTATGTTTATATGTATGTACGTATGGATGGATGGATGGATGGAAGGACGCATGCAGGCATGCATGCATTCATGTATGTATGTTTGCAGGCGTGCATCTATGAACTTATGAGTATTAACCGTGCGATTGTATCCTTAGTACAACGGAAAATGCCCAGTTAGATAAACACCAACAAAGTGCCGTTATTGGCCGTTCTCGTGTAAGAATATTTTTTCTAGAAAACTTTCATAAAAGTTGCAAGACCATTGTCAAGCCAGACATTCACTATCTAGTGAACTTATTCGTATCGTTTGGTCTTGTTTGGATAATATAGTTGTATAATTACCCTCTATGAAATACTTTACATAGTGTATATTACTTGGTATTTTCTACCTGCAGCAACTCTCAGCCGCTTCAGTACTCGATCTTCCATAAGGTCAAGAGGTGATTCTACGTCATCGTTCATCTGGACGCCATCGCTAACAACGTAGCTCTATTGAGGGCGTGCTGCGAAAACTCGCAAACAGGTGAAACACGCACCTAATCATTATTTCGGTTAGAGCAATTTATGTCAAGTTAACATCACAACAAGGACGGAAGTATGGAGGGAGGGAGGGAGGAGGAAGGGAGTAAGGGAGGGAGGAAATGGGGAGGGAGGGTGGGAGGGAGGGAGGGGTGAGACAGATATGAAGTTAAATGTGTATTTTATAATTAATGATTAATGTTAATTAACCTGTCTATTGTGTTCTATTTCACCAACATTATCAAGATTGTTAAGCAAACACAAACTATTTATCAAGATTTAGCATGATTGCCTTCCAAAGCAAACATCTCAAGATGTCACGTGGAATAAGGAGCTCCATTGCAAGGCAACGGGACAAGCCAGGCGTAGCTTCAAAAGCTCATATAATCTTGAATGTCTTTAGTCATTGTATGTGTTACTATATTTTATCTGTGCCTCTCGTAGGTGTCATTGGGGTGGTGAAGACATGGCAGCGTGCACGTGTCGAGACACTTGAAGGCGACCGGTGTAGAAAGACTGGCAGTCGCCACAGTCGATGAAGCAATCCATCTGCGCCACCATGACATCTCTGGTCCCGTCCACATATTTGGTAAACGCACGAACACATTCACGCACGTACATACACACGCACTCATGTCAAACAACTGGCCCTAACTAACTGGCACATAACGACACTGTTAAATCTGCAAACATGTCTACTATATTTCTACATATTCCCGGGTGATAAAAAAATTAGATGTAGCACATTATCGATGTAGAGTAATGTAAATTAACAACATTCCAACAAAAGGGACCACAACTAGCGGTTGATGTTTACTAATTTCACTGGAACATCTGCTAAGTATTCTACAATGCCAATGCTAAATAAACTATTCTCATTGTTAAGTTTACGTTCCTGATACGAGATAAGTTAATTTAACTTGCTGGTATTATGATAACAATAATTTACTAGTCTATTTAAACCAATGCTATTTTTTAACTTAGCACTCTGACGCCTTAATTTACATAATTTTATTAGCCGCAAACTAGGAATTGGACACATCAAGCAGAATAATGATAATTGCTATAGTTGATTTGTATAAACAAACCCGCTAAAACTAATTCTGATTGTAGGCAATACCCAGGCGTGGGATATTCATAGCTGCTTGCAATACAACCTGACGCCTACCGTCTGGAGCAGATATATAATCAAAGAAATGGCGTTGGCACTAGAGGGCGCGGAAGACACGTGTAGTACTGCTCTGAATGATCGGTTTGTATCCAACCCTAATAGTAATGCGTTTCATCTCAACAACCACCACGGTCGACTTTTTATTTGGGCGCGTATGAGAGTTTTTTTTATATAAACTCAACTTGAAGAGATGTTTTAGATCAAACCATAACAATAAAAAAAAATAGTCTACATTATTAAACTATGTTAATCATGCGTTAATAACATTATTGTCTTTGCAAATCGTATTAAAGCGACTACATGTAGGTCATTTTACCAGTGATCGCTGTCGTACTGTACATAGCGTTTGTGTTTAACTTGGCTGGACGGAGTTTTTCTTTTTAGAAAAGTACTACCACGAGGTGCCGTGAATATAAAGATCGATTCTGGGTTGTCAAGAAACGGTTGCCAGCCAGATGAATTGCGCCACATTTTCCAAGTAAGATACACTATCGTGGCTAGAGTTTACATCTAACTTGACGATATCCATATGAATACATCCACGTTTGTTTTTTAGTTTCGTAATGCTGTTAGAAAACGTTTAAAAAACAAACAAATTGAATATAATCATCACCACTTCCAGGTGTCGCGTCTGTTCCAAGCGTATGCGACGACGACACCCCATGAACAACGATCACGCGTGTCTCTTAATAGTTCTCTTTTGCTCTGTTTTACCGCGGTTTGCTAGATCATCAATCGTTTGAAACTAGTGGGAGGCCATTGCAACCGGTTTCAAGATGTGGCTCTCAGAGCCATTGCAAAAACACATCAGCTGCATATTTTTTTAAATGCTCACTACGGCCCAAAAAGGGTGACATATAATATGAGCTTGTGCGGAATATGTGGCAACTCATGTATGTTGTTCACCTATTGTTATCTTACCTTGCCTTGTTGCAGAGCTGTGAAGACTTGGATGTTCCAATCGACAGTATATTCATGCACTTTGCTGACTCCTCAGATGACGCTGAATTTACCAGACAACAACTCGATATATTTCAAGAAGCTGTGGAGCCGTTCAGGTGAATATGTTCTGTTGAGTCTTGTAACGATGTCGTCGGTGAACGGACTCGATTCTTACTAATTATATCAACTTATGGTGACACTGTTGGACTATTTTAATAATCGCACACAACTTGTTGGTTCTGAATAACACAAGAGTTAGTTACTAATGTTATTATCTGCACATTCCTATATTCAATATGTTTCGCTACCTCCACGTGACTCTAATAGTTGGCTCTAAAAGACTACTGAACTCGATATACTCATTGAAGGTGTTAATAACAAAATACTTAAAGACTAGTTTGACTCCATGCTTTCGAAGGATCGAGATCGTTCATAATATTCAATTTAAAAACCATGCCTCACTGCCTGCTGAGACACACACACACACACACACACACACACACACACACACACACACACACACACACACACACACACACACACACACACACACACACACACACACACACACACACACACACACACACACACACACACACACACACACACACACACACACACACATTGACAACGTTTTGGACATATATAAATTACAACAGGTTGATTCGTTAGAATGATAAAAAGAAACAACTCAACTCGAGTCCCTGCCAGCGAGAGCAAGACCCTTTCTCCTACAAAGCAACACGTTTGTGTATCCATCCGTTTGAAGTCCCAATGTTTTAGCTCAGTGCCTCTATAAATCGTTTTGTTCTCCTGTATTCTAACTCATTGTTTGGTACTTTCTTTTTTGAACATGAACTGAGCTACACAAACTCATTAGTAGTACGTTAGTCATTTACAATGAGTAATTGTGGCGGCAATTTTAGTCGATTGTTTGGTGGTAAATAAAAATAGACATTGGGAAAACCCACATATCCCTGACGCGGCGGTTAGTTGGGAAACCCAGGGGAAAATCCCACATATCGCTGACGTGGCGGGGTTAGGGGTTATTAAGGGAAAACCAAGGGTAAAAACCCACATTTCGCTGACGTGGCGGTCATTTGGAAGATAAATAACAGGATAAAACCCACTTTAAGAATAAGAAAATGTGCAAATTAATTTAATTCATGAAATCGTGCATGATTAATGAGGTGAGGAGGCTGAATGGATCGTGAATCTGTCTGGAGGGAGTAGGGTCGGTATTCGCGTTTCGCAGAATGCAGTGGGTTACATACCATGATAGGAATGGGGTCGTTTTGTACCCCGTAATATGACATCGCTCTGCCGCGTTCTCGAAAAGACGCTGTGCTGTATTTTTGTGTGTGTGCCAGCTATCATGAATATCGGGTTTCATTGTTATTATTTTTTGTCGTTTCTCTTAGTAGAGTAGATCACGTGATGTGTTGTCGGGATAATAAAGACAGCTGGGTATGCATCAACGAGTTGACGTGTATGCTTACATCTAACATATTTAGGGTATTGGTTATTGTATGAGTCATACATAGCACGAACCATAAGAAAGAAACGAGCAAACACCATCAGGTGTGTACACATTTTATTGCATAACACGCACGATACGTAGCTACAGAGTAACGATTTCTCTAAGAAAATACCGCTTTTATATGTATTTTATCACACCTAGTTACGTATGTAATGCTTTTAAGCTAAGTAGTCATCTCATTTCTCTGCAAGTTAATCTTTTAAGCTAAGTAAATATCACTTTTATTTGTATGTTAACACATTATAGCTACGTAATTACCACGTTTGGCTGTTTGTTAACGCTTTTAGCCTAATAAGTATCATCTTTAATTGCATGTTAACGCTGTTAAGCTAAGCATGTAGCACATTTAGCTCTGTGTTAACTTTTTTTAGCAAAGTAAGTATAAATTTTAGTTGCACGTTAACGCTTTTAATCTAAGTAAGTACCAAATACAGCCACGTTATGTTAACGCTTTCTAGGGTAAGCAATTACCACATATAACTGTATGTTAATGACTTTAGCTAAGTAATTACCGCATTTAGTTGCATGTTAACGCATTTGAGCTAAGTAATTACCACATTTCGCTGTATGTTAACGCTTTGAAACTAAGTATTTACTGCAATCACGTGTATGCTAAGGTACTCGAGAAATGTGCGTTATTAATCACACGGTTTTCTTCAATTATGTTAGCGCTGTAGTTCAAGCGTTGGTTCGCACTCTGGACGTATGCACGTCTGCCCGTCATTTGCACTTAAATCTATTTAAGCTAGATTCTGAGAAGAAACAAACACTGCGTATGATTAAATAACCAAACACTACATGAAGTACAAAACAATTAATTATGAACATAATTGTCAGAATATAGTAATATAAACAAAAAACAAATATTAAATGATATGATTATAAATTATTATTGTAATGTCACGCCTGTCGGAGCGCGCTACAGCAGATAGCTATTGCACTTAAAACACTGGGCGAGGTCAATACAACAACATAGACTAACGAGTGGACTGTGGACTCCGGTTTCCTTAGCAACGAACGGGGTGCGCCTAGCGCTGTTATGATCGATGTAACAACCTACATAGTTGTAAGAACTGCACGTGGCACGTATAGTTTATGTTTGTTTTTGTACACTTGCATTGTATGATTAATCTTAGTTAAGTGTGTTGCACTTTAATTTGCTAACTGTATATACGAGCGTCATAACAGCATGACGTTAGCCCTGTGATATTTCTGTCATTTTTTAAACTGAATGAGATTTGTCTACCATTTTCTAAACCATGCGTCATTTTTGGTGTACATTTTTTATTGAATGTGTGAAAGATGGTCGCAGCGGGTATCTGGTCATATGATACCCCTCTAGTAGCGTATAAAAATTAAACCGGCATCTTATCAACTAGAAGTATAAAAGCAGTCACCCAAATAATAACATTTGACAAGTCTGGAATTTACCCGACATCCTATTAAAATTGACACAATTTTAAATTTTCTTACAAAGTTATGGTATGTTTCGTTTAAAAATTCAAACAATTATATGAATATTTGTTTGAAAATAAACTCATTGGTATATTTAAAGAGACATTATGCAGGTTTCATTGGTTCCCAATGCTCTACTATAAATCAATGATAACATAGTGTACTCTTCCAATTTACACTTGACAGTTTGAAATTGTATTAGTACTATATTTGTTTTATTATCTATCAACATATTAATTATCACGGATACATGTAGACACATCATGGAACACTCCTGCTTGTCAAGTCATTATTATTTGTTTGACAGCCAAGTCTAAGCAATGCCTTGATCGTAAAGTTAGCTGAAAACCAGTCACATAATTTAATTATAGAACGATTTTGACACTTGATAAATCGAGAATCATGTACGCTAGATTTCTTGTAATTCTTAATAATAATTATTATGATGAGAGTGCCCAAGTGAATATATTATTTGCAATTTTAAAGTGGACATTATTTACTACATGGAATCGTTATTTCCATGACATATATTATTTTGTTTATCATAATTTAGGTTATATTTTAAATGGGTTACTGCACAAGACAATGTATGCAGCACATGTTACTATTAGTATTATATTACATACACATACCCTCTGGGTGTATGCATTACACTTGTCGCTGTCTTCACAACAACTTCGCTGACTTTAGTCTCATAAGACAAACACGGTTATGTTATGTTGTAATACTCTTTTAATGAGAATAATCATATCGGTCAGCTGTTCAACATGTCCTAACCCAAGTTATGTGTGGCATGCCTCATTGTATAGCTATCTTCGTCAGTACATTATATTCCAATTACATACTATTCCCAAAGTATATTGTTCTTCTTTGTTTTAGGACAGTTGTGATATATTTTATCTATTATTTCAGAGCATGCATTTAACATAAATTATTGGAAATGTGTAAGCACTATACGGAGCTGTAGTTTGTCATCTGCACTACTTCGTTCAGAGATTTCCTTCGGCATTGAAGTAATGAGGCTATGACAGCATATGTTTAATATCACTAACATACAATATAAACATATGTAAGTTTTCTTTCTTATATATTTTTCCTACTGTACACTTTGAACATTAAAAAAAATGTCGACAACAATATTGTTAAATTATCCAGGGTGTGTGTATGCGTATTGCGTATTTTGTGTAATATAGTCTACTTCCAAAGTGCTAGCCCTACAGATGCCTTGGCCTGGTATAGCATTTTGTTTTTGTATATTTCATATACAAACATCCTTGACATTGGACTGCATGAATAATATAAATATGGCAGGGTACATCAGCTTTATCCAGTTATCTATATTATGATATTAAGACATAATTATATATTATTTGTTATATTCCAATACCCCCAACTGAAAACTGGCGAAATGCTTTAACAACTTAAAAAAATAATGGTGACAATTTTGTTATGGTCACGTTTTCTTGTAATAAGACAAAACATTAACATGGCAACCAAGGCAATTGTGTAATGTGGCTAACCTCTCTGGTGAAATGTACAAATGTGTAGATCTGAAAAAAAACACGGGTTTAAGGGGTGGCTGTTTCCAACGGGTGCTGTTTGTAAATGGTTCTACTGTATCTATGGAATAAACCTTTTTTGCGAGGGCTTAATTGTATGGTATAAGATACAACTACACACACCTTTCTTGAAACCTAAATATTAGTAATTAATTTGAGATTTGACCTAATTAAGTTGACCGTGTATTCAACGGGAAGAACGACGTTGCATAGTGAATGTGTTACATCCTTGGCAAACAACGTTACGTATGTGACAAAAACGCATACGTAGTAACAAAAAAAACGACGTAAAAATGTCACACAGTTAAAGAAAATGATTGTTTTGCTAATTCGTTATTTCGCCACTTCGTGCAGTCAGACGGGTTTGAAGGGTGGGGGTGGAGGTCACTGATGGATGAAGAGACGGATGTGGATGGAGATGCAGGTGGCCAGTAATATATTAATATTCGTGTAGGGGTATACGAACGGCGGTCAGAGTAGAGGGTAGAGGGAGGGGGTGAATGAAAGGAGAGGTGGGCGGTAAATATAATGTTTGAAGATACTACTAAGCGCAATTGTGGATGGAGTGCACTGACCAGTAATGAATGAATATTCTAGTGTATGGGGATGACTATAGAGGACAGTACACGAAGATGTTAGTGGACGGAAGTGAATTTAGCGAACAGACAGGCGGACATACATAGCTAAACGCGTTACTACGTAGCTGATCGGATAGTATACTTAGCAAAAAGCGTTACATGCGTACTTAATATTGGCCTGTAATGGTTAGTCTAGTGAAAATGAACACTGCAAGTGACAGGTAGGCTGTTGCAACAACATAGACATGTTGCCTCTGTGGAGTGCATCTTGTATCGACTCGGGTTAGTCAATAACATAACAAGAGGGACAACACAGAGTGTGTTAGTTGTGCTTATTCAACAGTGCTTCCTTCTTCACTTCACCAGAAATAATTTAAAGTTGAGATGCCTAAGTTGACACATGTCTAAGTTGACATGCCGGTGTGATTTTGATGGTGTGGACGTTGGAACCTGCACCAGACAGTGACAGCTATTGTGTCATTTGAACCGTGTCTACTGCAAGGCTTGTCTTTTTCCTACAGCTAGATTTTTACTTCCTATTACGTAAACGATTTCTTGACGACTGTATTCTCGCCCGGTGTTTTTATCTCGTTGCCGGAGTAACCCTAGTGCATAACTGGATCTTTTGAAATTAATTAGCAGTAAGGTTTTTTATACCAGCTATTATGTACTTAGTAACAATGTATCCAATGTCATTAACTAACCAAATTGGTGGAAGTGGTGACTAGTAATGGACAAAAGGCCAACGGGTGGTACATGCTGTGGTGACAGCGTTGTGTATGCCATTGGAAGAATAGATGAACGCGTTACTACGTAGGGAATGTGTTAAACACTTAGAAAACAGCGTTACATCTGTGGCTAACCGCATTAGCTAAGACTGGTAAAATGTCAAGCAGTTCAATACACAAAATTACACAAAAATGACTCGCAATTAAAGAAAATGTCAACTGTCGCATCTTGTGTGTCTACCGGCGGGGAAAGTATGCACATTTTAAAAGCGGGCAACAATGTTTCCATTCCCTAGACTACGAATGAAACACAAATACTCAAATAGTTGCTGATATCACTGCAGTCATTGCGCATTCTTTGTTGTTTTCTCTCATACGTCCAGTCAAGAACATTACAGTATAATTTAATCTCTTTGACAAATTCCCAATTAACTCTGAATTAAGTGCTCGTTTAACAGTAGATATTACAGGATAGTTCACAGTCGTGTTACCCAGGTGTCTATAAAGGCCTGCAGTAACTATTAAAGTCACTAGCCTGAGATCACATCCTAGAGCATCGTAGCACTAACAAGACAACTTGGTTCACCAAAGGTTCACCGTGCTGGTGTCAAGAAAAAGAGGCTGAAGAAAGCATTTGTTATATCTAGATATGCTGAATCTGAGCATAAATACAAAACTAATAAAAGCAAATTAACAGC
Source organism: Lamellibrachia satsuma (assembly GCA_033239005.1). Taxonomy (NCBI): domain Eukaryota; kingdom Metazoa; phylum Annelida; class Polychaeta; order Sabellida; family Siboglinidae; genus Lamellibrachia; species Lamellibrachia satsuma. The sequence continues at coordinate 324,470 of BSQZ01000137.1, forward strand.
TATATTAAGACCCATTAAAACAGCACTACAGAGAAACAATGTTAAGGATACTTGGAAAATATTAAACTGCGTAATTAACAAACATTTCAACACACCAATATATCCTGATATTTTTTATGAAGAATAACAAACCAGTTTCATAAAAGAAAGAGATAGCAATTGGATTTAGTTATTTTATTTTTTTACAAATGGTGGTCCAAATCTAGCAAAACATATTTAATTGTCTGATAAGGATGTGTATATTTAATGTTATCAGTGAAGAGCATGCAAAAAGACAAATACAACATGTGGTAAACTAATATTTAGGTTTCAAGAATGGTGTGTGTAGTAGTATATTATACCATACAATTAAGCTCTAGCTAAAAGGTTTATTCCATAGATACAGTCGAACCAGTTACAAACAGCACCCGTTGGAAACAGCCACCCCTTAAACCCCGTGTTTTTGTCAGATCTACACATTTGTACATCTCACCAGCCTCTTACGTAACTAAGTGTGATAAAAAAAACCTATAACAGCGGTAATTTCTTTAAAAAATCGATACTCTGTAGCTACGTATCGTGCGTGTTATGCAATAAAAATGTGTACACACCCGATGGTGTTTGCCCGTTTCTTTCTCATTGCTCGTGCTATGTATGACTCATACGATAACCAATGCCCAGGATTTGTTAGATATACGCATATCCCGACAAAACGTCACGTGGTCTACTCTTCTTAGAGAAACGACAAACATAATAATAATGAAACCCGAATTTCATCATAGCTGGCTTAAAAAAATCACTGCATAGCATTTTAAGCATAAACGACGGGTTTATCTTTCAACTTGTTCAGGCTAGCATACATCCAGTGGGCGAACCAGTGCTTTAACTACAGGGATAATATGAATACATCAACCCAGGTTATTTAAAACGCGCATTTCCCGTGTACCAAAATCCACTAGTCACCTGGTAGTAATGCGTCCTTTCGGGATCGCGGCAGAACGGTGTCATATTACTTGACACAACACGACCGCATTCCTAACATGGTATGTAGCAGTCAGTAGACTCAAGAGCCATTCATCCTCCTTACCTCATTAATCATGCACGATTTTATGAATGAAATTCATTTACAAATTTGCTTATTCTTAAAGTGGGTTTTCCCCTTTTTTCAAACATAAATGAAGAAACCGTTTCTGTTAACAGATGTAGTATTTTTTCCCGGATTCAAACTCAACGAGTGATAAAAGGGAGTTTGTTTACAGGTCGGGAATTCAACTGTCACTGGTGCATCGAACTATCGTTTAGATTGGTTAATATATATATATATATATATATATATATATATATATATATATATATATATATATATATATATATATATATATATATATATATATATATATATATATATATATACACGAGTGGAATAGAGTTAAATGTTTTATATATATATATATATATATATATACATTATTCCACTATATGTATATATATATATATATATATATATATATATATATATATATATATATATATATATATATATATATATATATATATATATATATATATATATATATATATATATATATATATATATATATATATATGCAATAACCAACACAAGTCTGATGTAGTAGAGATTGAAAAGGGCCAAATAAATGACGTTTTATTGCAAAGTGGACTGCTTATCACGCAGCCACTTTGGGAAGCACATTAACAGGAATGTGAGCTCCTCTAAGTAAACCCGACAGGAACTGAACACATGTACAGCCCCGTCCGGCAAGTTTCTCAGAGCCCACATTCCTACAGGCATGACGATAACATATATACATCAAGAAGTCGTCATGAACATGTAATGCAAAGAATACAGACATTCCACCAACAATACACAAATTTAATTACAAACAGGTGGGGCCAACCTATATAAACATAAGCCAAGAATACCTATGAAGAAACAGGAAGCCTGTCTGCGCAGAAAACACCATGAACACCAACTACTAGGGGATAAACCCCTGTGTTCATCTAGTATAAAGCGAAAAGAGGGGAAAGCGGTTTCGACATCTTCCAACTTCCTATTTCATCAACGATGTACAATCGCATTTTACACTAAGTATTGAAAATAAGGAAGGAAGGTGGGGAAGAGGGCGGATTTCGAGAGACAAATATTCTAGACACAACTTCGCGATGCAGAGACTGGAACAGGAGTGAAATATTCCAGCTGCTGGCTCTGGTTTGAACTGGTTTCCGTTAAGCCGTGATTGGCTGAATATCGTGGAGTAATACAAATTATTTGGCCAAATAGTTCCGGTGTAGTCTCGGACACCCAGGGCAAGACTTGCCTTGGTTATCTCATAAAATCTGTTATGCAGCTGTAAGTTGCATAAATCCATTTATGCAATAACCAACACAAGTCTGATGTAGTAGAGATTGAAAAGGGCCAAATAAATGACGTTTTATTGCAAAGTGGACTGCTTATCACGCAGCCACTTCGGGAAGCACATTAACAGGAATGTGAGCTCCTCAAAGCAAACCAGACAGGAACTTAACACATGTACAGCCCCGTCCGGCACGTTTCTCAGAGCCCACATTTCTACAGGCATGACGATAACATATATACATCAAGAAGTCGTCATGAACATGTAATGCAAAGAGGTGGGGCCATTTCGTCACAAGGTCACCCACAAACATGTGACCACCCCAATATATATATATATATATATATATATATATATATATATATATATATATATATATATATATATATATATATATATATATATATATATATATATATATATATATATATATATATATATATATATATATATATATATATATATATATATATATATATATATATATGTATATATATATATATATATATATATATATATATATATATATATATATATATATATATATATATATATATATATATATATATATATATATATATACATATATATATATATATATACATATATATACATATATATATATATATATATATATATATATATATATATATATATATATATATATATATATATATATATATATATATATATATATATATATATATATATATATATATATATATATATATATATATATATATATATATATATATATATATATATATATATATATATAAGATAAAGTTATATATTTACTTAAATTACATACATAAGGTAATATCTGACATAGTGGTAGTAAACGTTTTCGGTAAAAAGGAATTAACAGCAGGATTTTAGCGTAAATTAGTACACACTGATTTCGTTGTTTTGTTACACAGTGTTCTCCATATTCTCTAGGTGGCAGGCTTTTTTTGGCTCATGCAATCTTAATAGAAGACATAGTTAGCAAGTATATTAACCTAAAGTGTTCTTTTGAACACAAAAAAAGCTTTATTCAAGGCTAACGTAGCAAACTAATTAAAACTAAATTGTATGATGGCGCCGTGCAAACGGTCTGGGTGCGAGAAGTCCTGGGCTGAGGTCCAGGCAGATAGTTTTAGTTTTGATTGTAGGGGATGTACGAAGATGAAGGAACTAGAGGTGGAGTTGGAAGAGCTGAGGCTGCTCGTTGTGGCAATGGTGGGAAGGGAACAGGGGGGTTGTAGTTCCGGTGGGGGAACAGTAGATGATAAAGTGGGGAGAGCTCACCTCAGCCTGGGAGGAAGCTGAGAGGAGGGAAGGTGACAGGTCGTAGGGAAACAGGACGTAAGGAGACGGGAAGGAAAGGAAAGGGGGGAGACAACCGGGGTGAAGGAGTGGGAAGTGGGGGAGACAGAAGGAAAGGAGAAGGGAGTGGGGGAGACGGTCGGCAAAACAACCGGAGTGAAGGAGGGGGAGTGGGGGAGACAAGAGCGATGGAGAGGGAAGTGGGGGAGACAGGAGCGATGGAGACAGGAGGGAAGGGGTCAGGACAGAATGTGATGGAGGGGATCGAACGGAAGAGTTATTCTGCAGCAGTGAAAGAGGGGGTGAGGAAGAGAGCGAGGGTGTTTGTGGAGGATTCGATAGTTAGGAAGACCGAGTCTTAAACAAGGGAGATGATGTGGTGGTCTGCTTGCCTGGAGCCAAAATAGAGGCGATAACTGAGAGGGTAGAAAACATCGTGGGTTCGGGTAAGGGTGGAACTGTTATAGTACACGTAGGGACAAATAACGTAGAGAGGGAGGGTAAACTGCCATAGTTAGGAAATATAGGCAATTGGTCAGAACACTAAAACAGATGCGGGTTGGCAGGTAATGGTGTCAGGGATTTTGATGATGAAGATAAACAACATTAACAAAACGATCTAGACAGATTAGTGAAATGGTCTGAGAAATGGCAGAGGTTGTTAATTTTTGGGAAATGTAAATGCCTACATACAGGACACGGGAACTTGGATGTAAACTATAAAATGGGAAATACTGTTCTGGGTACTACTGCAAAAGAAAAGGACTTAGGAGTTACAATACGCACTGATATGAAAGTTTCAGAGCAGTGTGGCATTACAGCTTCAAAGGGTAATCAAATTCTTGGATTGATTAGAAGAAACATAACATAAAAGGAAAAAAGTTAATTAGACCTCTTTATAAAGCAGTAGTTAGACCTCATTTAGAATACTGTATACAAGCATGGAGACCATATCGTAAGAAGGATATAGATACGCTTGAACGCATACGAAGGAGAGCAACTAAAATGATTCCAGAACTGAGAGACCTTAGTTATGAAGAACACCTGAAGGAATGTGGTTTAACAACTCTAGAGACAAGGAGGTTAAGAGGAGATCAGATTGAAGTTTTTAAGATATTGAATGGGTATGAAAATATTGATAGAAATATGTTTTTCTCACTCAAGAAGGATGGCAGAACTAGAGGACATGAGGTAAAATTAGTAAAGGATCAATGTAGATTGGACATCAGGAAGCACTCGTTCTAACAAAGGACAACAAATGAATGGAACAAATTGTCTACAGATTGTGTAACTGCTAGCAGCGTGAATATGTTTAAAAACAAGATTGACACATATCTCAGGAGGGCGGGTTATAAGTAGATGAACATTGTTGGCCTCTCGATAAGCCAATGGCTTCCTTGTCCACTTGCCATCTGAGCCTTTGGCTTGGGTGGCAAATCTTGTTAAATATTGTTAAATGATTGTTTCTGTTCTGTTTTTGCTGTTATTTTATTGTTCTACTGCGGTAGCTACATGGGCTGTTGCTTCAAATACTGCTTGTGCTAGTGCCCACTTCCTCTCCTGTTCATACACCTGATACTACTTATGTCAATGTAGACGTGTATCTACTATTGCTATGTGTATCTACTGTTGCTATGTGTATCACGACCAAATAGTAAACAAACCAAAACAGTGAAAGACATAGCCAGAACAGTGGCGCCGTGCGGTGTGTCATAGATCACTTAATACAGTAGTGGCCGTCATAGCTGAAACGATGGGAACCACATTAAGGAGGCAATGTTTCAAAGAGAGCAGTGTTGTTCTATTTTGGATTATTGTGCATTGCTCTTCGTGGTTTCAGTCATTAATCACGTATGCCGATAATCAGAAGAGATGTGTGGATTAAATGCGTACGCACGCGAGTCGTGATAATGAAAAGTATAAACAAAGGGAGTTGTGCAGTACGCATTGATATTTTAACCAAAATAAATTAGTAATAAGCAGGGTTGACTGAATTACTTTAATTTTGTACTTGAGAAAAAGTAAAAGTAATTCACCTAAAAACTACTTGAGTAAAAGTAAAATTACTTTGTCAAAAAAACTACTTGAGTAAAAAGTAAAACTACTTTTCAAAAGTACTTGAAGTAAAAGTAAAAGAAAACGTACAACACTTAGAAATAACAATAAAATAATGAGTAATATTATATAAATTATACAACTTGCATCTGACAACTGTTTTGCAACCACTCTACCTATAACAATGTGCTCCCAGACAGCCTTAGCTGGTCAATCGGTCATTGAACATGGTGCTCACTTGAATGCTTGGACAATTACAGTATCTTTAATGAGCGCTCACAACATCAAATAATTTCTGTTAAATACAGAACTTAATTAATGATGAGGCACAATCTATCTTTGTATCCACCTGTTCCACTAAGGTATGGGAGGAGCTAGATTGTACAACAGGATATGTATACGCAGGTGTGATTGTATCTGAGTAGATAGAGGGTCAGTCCAGTACTAGCAGTAGACTCTCAGGGAAACTGGTCAGAAACTGGTCAGGTAATACAACCTAGCACTGCCCATCGTAAAATTAACAAAGACATTTGATGCCTAGCTGATGAAGCCATCTGGCTTGTGAACCCCCACCTTCTCATGTCTTCCCAGACATGTCTTATCAACTCACACAAACACTGAAACAACACGTTTTAGCAGCTAGCTGTGTTGGTTGCCTGGTACCAGCTGGGGCTAGAATTGATCAGAAGACAGACCAGTGCAATAGAGGAATGCTGTTGCTAATTGCAATTAAAAGTGACCTGTCAGGGCCCCTGTCCCCATCTTTAATATTATTTACATTATGGGTCAGCTCGAATAAGCCATTGCTGGGAAAAGATGCTGCAAAATGGCAGTGTATCAATTCTTTACTGTTTAGTTCTGTCGAGTAATCATTATTGTTAATTTAGTAAACATCTCAATATGAATTTTATTCGTGAAAGTGAAATGCTGTTTAATGCTGACGTAAGCCGGTAAGGCCGTTGCTGGCAATGCCAATGAGCGAAAATCGGTTCTCGTTCTCGATCCACGATGCGCGTTCGCTCACGAATATCAGAATTGTTTCAGTGTATGGGGATTATCAATACATTCTCTAAATTGGAAATTTTAATATTGATAATACGTATTGGAAACTTACTGATTAATAGTTTATATGGTGCAACGGAGACATTTGTATCGTGGTTTGAGATGGCGTTCAAGCGTTGTGTGCTCGGAGTGACATTTCATGTCAACGGCCTTGACATGACCTATGCCAATATTTGGCAGACTTCGTTCACTGACGTAGATATAAAGCAGTGGTTGCGTCGATTTTCCAAAGAGAGGAATGCAAGCAAATATGACCGCGAACTGGCATGCGATTGAATGATATTAATAGCTTTTGGCCTGGCGACTATGAACAGTTTTTGAAATGTCGTTGACGGTGGAGCGCAACCGGCAGCAGCGGTTTCGCCAAAAAAATTAACGAAAATATATTGCAAAGTAAATAAAAGTAACGGAGTAAAAAGTCGCGTTACTTTAGATAAAACTACTTCGTTACCAGTAAAAAGTATTTAGTCAAAATTCTACTTCGTTACACGCCAATTACTTGAAATAACTACTCAAGTATTGTAACGAAGCATTTTACTTCGTTACATGCCAACCCTAATAATAAGCATACTTCAAATGAGGTGTCTTAGCCATAGTAAATCATATCCGTCGAGTGCAGAGCAGTTATCACTTGTCGCTGCAGAACATTTGCTATGGCCACTGCTACTATCTGCCTGACAAACTTGCAGGGGCCTTCGCAGATTTCAATGACCGAGGGTTTCAGCCGGCTGCCAGCATAAAGGCCATTCCCTTGCTGATGAAACTTCTGTCGCAGTGAAGGGAAGTGGGCTATGGCTGCACGTATACAACAGGGGATGGGGAATGGCTGGCTACCTTTCCTCTAGGTTATGCCGATGGCTATTGGAGACTTCTAAGTAACAATGGCTTCATCGTCAGAGACAGAACTGGTTAGGAACAGATTCA